>VYZW01050101.1:98123-112021 GCA_013401315.1 Balaeniceps rex
GGGGGGGTGTTGTGTTCCTTCTGGGCTGCTCTCCTTCGCAGGTCCTCTGGGCTGCAGCCCTGGAGGCAACAGCTGGATGGGCAGGGTTCAGGCACTGAGCCTGAGGCTGCCCCTGGTGCTGTGTGACAGCTGGTGCCATATAGGGTTTCTGCTGTCACCCTGGGTAGGCCAACTAGGCTGTGTCTGGCCCAAATGCCCTGGAGTAAAAAGCAGGCAGTTGTCAGCAGCAATGCCTGTACATGCTGGCTGACAGCAGGTAGCGCTGACTGCTGTCAGGGGTGTGCCTGTGTCATCCCTCCAAGCATCAGATGGTTGGGAGTAGGTTTGGCTTGCACTGGGGCTGTAGGTGGCTGGTGGGTAGTACATGCTGGATGTTTGGCCCCAGCCTCCAAATAGCCTGAACTAAAATGCACTGAGCAACAAAACAAGGCGTTTTATTCTAATGCTCTCTTACACTTTGCTTTCTGTATCAGGCTGAGGAAAAAACATCAGCAGTCTTGAGTGTGAGGCATAGCGATTCTGTTGCCATGCTGAATCATTGCATCTGGAGAGGCCTAAATTACTTCTGTACGATTAATACATTTAGTCCAATTGATGCTAAGGAAGTAGATGAGGAGATGGACTTTGAAATAAAGTATATTTAACAGGTTCTTTAAAGGAAGGATTATAGGCTTTCAGTGGTGGTGGGTTTTACACTTGTCTATACATTGTTCTGATGGGAAGGCGTTCATGAAGGGAAGTAACCTAAAGGTACAAAGGCAAGCTATTGCAGAGACATGCTGAGTAGTCTCATTAAATGGACCAAAACAATTGAGAGAGGATATAAAAGAGCCTATCCATTATATGATTTCCCACCCCAAGCTATTTCCAGTGTACAGAACAGATGGAGAGGCTAAGAAGAGTGCCTTTGGATATGACTGAGTCATGCAGGTAGTCCATTAAGATTTGGCCTGCATCCAGTATAGGCATACAATGCTTTACTGGACCTGTGCCACAAAGATGACTTTCTGGGTAAATCTTTGTCCAGTCCTGGTATTGATTCTCCAGCATAACTCAATTTGTGTAGTAGTTTGCACGATAAAAAGATATCACTGTGGTGAAATGCTTAAAACAGTTACATGTTTACAGCATGAGAACTTCAGGAAACAACAGACTGAGAAAATAAAGGACCAAGAAATCAGTTCCAAGGTGTATTTCCTGAAGCAGACAGTCAGTAACTCCTGTGGGACAATTGGTCTGATACATGCAGTTGCTAATAATAAAGACAAACTGAAGCTTGGTGAGTATGAATGTTCTGAAGTCCTTGAATGTCCATTTGTTTTTAATGGCAGAGGAAGATTGAGTTGGTATGGGCTATAGGAGACACCTGGGGCTTTCATGCAGGGCGAGTTAAGGCATGCTGTACTGCTTCAATTCGTAACTGGGTCTTTCAGCTCTTGGAGAGGGGCATGTGGTCTCACCTACTGCCTGAGTCGCAGAAGGGAATGTACTTTGATTCCTGTCTGGTCGCTGCAGAGGTATCACCCTAGTGAGTGGCCAAAGTCTGTAATTAGGAAGTATCATGTTCAGAAGTAGCTATTGACATTGGTGTTGATGATCTCAACTGAAGAGAGAAAGTTCTTCGAGCCACTTATGTCTAATGTAAACGGACTTGCTCAGGGTAGCCTGTAAATCAGTCTAAAACACATTTTCTTTTTGCTGGGAAAGCAGTATAGGATGATAAGGGTCTGTAAGTAGACTCCTCCTGCAGAGGTAAATAGTTTTGATGGTTCTTTTCCTATAGAAAAAAATATAAAACTGGCTTAGGCAACTGGTGGCTGGAAACTCCTAGGAAATGGGATTACAAATTCTTGTCAAAAAAGGGTGGTCACTGAGTCCAGGACACTTAAGTGTCCTCACACCTGGCACCTTTCTTGAACTTCATTGAAACAGGACTGAACACCTCTGCCAAGTCTGCAAGGGGGGAATCGGAAAAGCTAAATCCCATTTGAAAGTGAGTTCTAAGACAAGCATCCAGAGTACCCTGAAGCACTTGAACTCTGGCTGTTTGTGTAGACTGTTGTTAACAGCTTGCTTCAAGTGGTAGTTAAATGTACTGGAGATAGTTCCAGGCTGAATGCAATGTCTCCTAGTTAGTGCAACAAGCATTGATTACTGTGGGTTGCATCTGAACTGTAACTGATGCTTTACCTATACTGAATTAAATCTCTGATCATTTTGTGCAGATGAGGGGTCTGCCCTGAAGAAGTTTCTTGATGAAACAGCTGATCTGTCTCCTGAAGAGAGAGCTAAGCATTTTGCAAATAATAAGGTATATAAACTACACAAACTGCTGACACCTATTGTCACTTAAGGATGTAGTAACCTGTATCTGCTTTCTCTTAAGGCTATACAAGAAGTCCACAATTCGGTTGCACAAGAAGGACAATGTCAGGTAAGGTACAAATGTGTAAAATCTTGGGAAAAGGGGTTAACGAAGGTGGTAGAGCAATACAATTTTTTTTGTCTGGCAGATAGCTGTTACAGCTCATGAGGAAAGAGAAATGAGTGACTCATGGGTGAATGCTTGTGTAGGGTTTCTTCCTCAAACATGGATTGAAAATTTGGGTTCAGACCCAGTCTGAAAATATGACTGTACATTAGGATTTCTGGCGCTTGACCTTACAGAGGTCTTGCAGAGACTTCTTTAGCTGAACTTAAGTTTTTAGTCCTTTGCTGTTGCTTGTTGTTGACATCTCCTCTGTCCTGTAGTCACAAGTAGGGTTCCCAGTACTAGGCTTTTTTCAATCTTAACAAATGTATCTAATGGTCTCTCCTAAGGTTGAGGACAACAGTGTGAACTTCCACTTCATCCTGTTTGTCAATGTGGATGGACATCTGTATGAATTGGGTAAGGTCCTGGGAACTCTGGAGTTGGACCGGGCCTGCTTTACACTGTACAGCAGCACTGGGGGCTCAGGCTAGATACTTGGAGCTAGTTAAGCTGTTCACTGAGGTGCTCAAAGCCCATACATAATTTGTATCTTCACTTGAAGATTGTAGCTGAAGATGGATTGCACTGAAGGCCTAGGCCCTCTTGTAAAGCACGTCATCTCCTGTAGAGCTGGGAATACTTAGTCCCCTTCTCACTCAAGCTATGTCTTGACAATTTATGCTGACCTCCCAAGTATATTCATGTGTGTACTTGTTTCTTGCACTGTGCTCGCTTCTGGTAATTAGGAAGTAATATTAAGTACACTGAGTGAATGGACTTTCTTTCACAGATGGGCGTATGCCATTTCCTGTAAACCATGGCACAAGCTCAGGTGACTTGCTATTGAAGGTAAGACTTCTCCCTGCCTGCTTGTTTCCCTGAGAATAAGGCTTACAAAAGGGTGAGAGGCATGCATTCAGTGTATAGTGGCTGTACCTACTTGCTGTACAGATTGGTGCTGCTTATACCATGGTAACAAGGTGGTATTGTGCCAAAGAGCTAGATATCTGTTAAATATTTATTAGCTGGTGCTACGAGACCTTGTAATTTAGTTGGTGGGACCCAGAGAGGAGCTGCAAAGGCTTGGTCTCTACAGCAAGTGTATTCTATTGTCTAAACAGCCTTTTTCTTTTCTTCCAAGGATTCTGCTAAGATCTGCAGGCAATTTACAGAACGTGAAAAAGGAGAAGTTCGTTTTTCTGCTGTGGCTTTCTGCAAGTCTGCCTGAGACTCCAAAGAGATGCAAGGAAAGCAGTCTAATAGCACACCAGTAAATGCAGTCTAAACTCCAGTGCTTCAGTACTTGTTAAACACAGCTGTTCTGGTAACTTAAATTGTTTCCACCTTTTGCTATACACAGGAACAACATCAGCTGAGCTTATGCTAAAGGATGAGCTCAAGTTTTAATGTGAACAGTTTGGACACATCAGATGTCTTTAGACTCTTTTTTCACATGTTAAGTAGAAAATGCTTAACAGGGCTTGTTTAATCTGTGTCATGTTAATTGAGCTGTTGGTTGATATTTCCTTGTCCTTAATGAGAATAAAATGTTCTGCTGGAAGACTAAATGGACTAAAGTTGATTACTATAACTGTCTCCAAAAGGAGTTACGTGTGGCATCCTCTATAAACCTTGTTTTCAAAGGACCCTCAAAGCTCTCCTCTGAGCAAAAAGTTAATGTCAGCCTCAGGTTAGCAGGACAATTGCTTTTTTCTAGCGTCCTGAAGGCCTCCAAGGATGGAGGGATGTACCACTGTCTGCATAGCATGTTCCAGTGCTGCACTACCCTTCTGGCAAAGCTTTTCCTAATGTCCAGTCTGAAACTCTTAAGCTGTAATTTGTCACCCTGAATACATTTATTTTAGTTAGAGGGGTAAGGTGTGATAAACGCTCAAATGTCAACTTGAAGCTGCTCTTAAACAGAGGCTGTTTGTGTTAATACTACAAGCAACAGAATACCCACTGAATTGGTTGGTGGTGTGTTTCCTCATAGTATCAGAACAGGCTTTTCCCCTACGTGTGGTTAAAAGAAATCTGCTGGCTAATGCCAAACACAATCCTCAGCAAGCCAATGTGTGCTTATTAACTTGTGATAGTGTTAGGAAGGCCTTGAAAGAGGCTGTACTACCTGTCCCTTCCAAAATGACCTAAAAACATGATTTTTTTTTTTTTTAGTAGCAGAATGGCATTTTGGGTTCAAGGGGAAGAAAGATATTTGATATATATTACATATTCCTTGGCCTCAACTCTGTGACCTTCTGTGGAAACTGTTCTTAACCTGAGTCTGGCTGCTGTTTATCTGCAGCTCCCTGCTGATACCTCAAGTAGCTTTCTTGTAATGCATTGTGTCCTGGTCTTTACCTGCCCGCCATGTTGTATGGTGGTGTGTAACTTGGGTGGTGACTGGTGCTCTGTGTATGCTGCAAACTGTTCCTGGCTTCCAGGCTTTTTTGAAGGGTAATACAAGCTTTGATTAAAGCCATGTGTGATCTGAAGGTGTTTGGTATTGGGCCTTGTTACTGCTCATATAATTTACCTGATAGCTGAAGGGGTTGCAACACATTTTAATTCAAATTCTGAGGATTAGCTAAAGCTCAGAGTACTTCAGTTCTGAACATCAGTCTCTTTCAGTTTCTGTTAGCAGGGAGGTGAAAGTCACCTGCTGAGAAAAAGTCTGTTGCGTGTTACTTGCTGTTCTCTACAACAGCATCTTATTCTGCCTGTCAGTGGAAGTTGTCGCAGGGTGGAGGGAGGCCTCCTGGGGCATCTCTGCTGCAGCCTCCTGCTCCAGCGCAGACTCAGAGCCTTGCCTGTGGCTCAGGCTGCTTAGCAACAAAGCCTGCAAGAGAGGAAATGCATGTGGCATGAGTGCAGGAGGATGGAAGGAGCAATAAAAATCAGATATGGTAGGAGGAGGGGGCAGGAGAGAGAGCAGAGCCCAGTCAGCAGTATGCCATACCTGGGGGAGCGTGCTTTAATTCTGCAGGGGGCCCTTTTCGTGCCTTTAAGGCCGTTGCTAAGGGTATCTGCTGTAGCTGTGCTTGCGTACAGTTACGCAGGAGTCAGTCAATGCTGAAGCAACCTGAAAGCACCTTGGAGATACTACTGAATTCTTCATAGTGATTGCAGCTGTCAAATGTTTCTGGTTTTGTTTTTTTCTTTTTTTAATGTAGCAATATAAATCTCTACTGCTACTGAAGTTATGTTAGTGTTTCATAAACTTTTTTTTTCGTTCTTTTGCTCAAGCTTCTGGGTTCTACTGAAAGGCAACATTTGAATAATTTTGCCCTCATGGAAAAACAGGGAAGGGGTTATGACAGACCTTTCTTGTTTTCTCACCTTCTGGTCCCAGGTACAGCTTCAAAGGATGGAAATAAAGAGAACAACTAAGGAATGAATGTTATCCATCCACTCATGTATAACATCACTAGGAAGGCTGTTTTCTCCTACTAAAATTACCACAGGGACCTGGCAAACAGCTGGTCTTTTCTCTAAAACAGCCTGGGTAGAAAGAGGAAGATGAGTTGCTGGGGATGGCAAAGATCTCGAGAGCTAGAATAGAGTTGCTTCGATGAAGGAGCTCTCAAGCAGCGGGTGAGGATCTGTAAGCTGAACAGATGGAAGCTTTTGCAATACTAACAGTGCAGCTGTTCCAGATGTGCTACTGTGTTTCTACTATTCAGAAGAAAAGTCACGATGCATGGAAGTGCGTATGTGCCAAGTCAAAACTATGCAGAATAAACCATAAATAGAAAAGATGGAAGATGTTTTCAAGTCATACCAGGTGTGTATAATTTAAAAAGAAATGCTTTTTATGCATATTTTCCAGCTAGTTTTACCTACTTGCAAGTTTTTGAATTTTAATCTTTAATCTTTGCCCATTTTTTCACGCTTTAGCAGAAGTGTTTGGACCAAGAGGTGTAAATGTCTATAGGCTTTTTTAGAGTGCTATGAATCAAAATGTATCATTTTTGTGAGATGCTCTCTGATAATTTACTATTTTCTGTTGGTCACATCCTATCTGAAGTGAGGCTCATTTTGTTTCTTGTCTCAGCTTGTTTTCTCCTCTTTGTATTTTTTTTCCTCTTTGTATTTTTATCTTAAATCTGTAGTTCCATATGGAACTGCTACCATTCCTTGATTTCCTGTGCATCCTCCTTAATTAAATTAGCTCTTTTGACCCTCTCCATTTCTCATCGAAAACCCTATGTGTTTTTCCTGAACTTATCCTGAATTTTCACTGTGACAATTACTGAGAAAGGCAGGAGCTTGTGAAGCCTGTTTTGTGTTTCATGCCTGCTCTGAAAGAAACCTTCCAGACTGGCTGTTGCCACTGCTGCTCTTATATGTGAGGAGTCTATTGAGCAAATTATTTAACTTGAATTAACGGGTTCCTGCCATTTTTTTGCAGCCTTCCAGAGGTGGACTTTTAACAGTTAATATATAGAACTATCCTTGGAAATATTTTAGAAATATTTAAGAATCTCGGGTAGGATTTCAGGCTTATCTGTTTAGACCTGTACATTGCTAATTTAGAACCGTATCAAAGGTTGACCGTGCACAATCTATCATTTTCTTAACAGTTTTTCTTTTCTGCTATGTTGAAAGCTGTAGTTAACCTGTTCTGTAGGTGGCAGCATTGGGAAACTTTCAGCAGCAAGTCCGATTTAGGAGCCACCAATGGCAAAACAGATCCAGGCGCAATGTTATTCAACCATGTATGTAATGTTAATTCCACAGGTAGTCCTACTGCTTTCAGCGGGGCCACTCACATGCTTAAGTACACTTCTGATTTCAGAGCCAAATATCCAATCCTTAATTTAGTCAAAAGTTAACTTAGGCGTGATGTAACGTCCAAAGCCTCTTACCACCTTTGTCCAGTATATACCGCTGTACAATATATGCACTACTATTTCCATGCTGAATAGGATTCATTTTGGGGGGAATAAGGAAAGAAAGAGGGGGAATAACTCCAGCAGCATCCAGCTTTTGATGCACAGACCAGTTTATCAATCTATAAATATTTAAGATGGAGAAGTAGTCGCCTGAAAAAGGGAACTAGACATACTAGTATCCTCTGCCTTTGATACAAAGGCACTGGGATCTAGGGGAGCTCTAGGGGCCAGTCCCACCAGCCTGCGTGCTGGGCGTAGGGAGAAAACAAGAGACTGGCGATAAACCTTGTAGTCACAGGATCCCTCTCCTGGTGCTCCAACAGCCAAGAAGAGGCTGATGACAGCACTAGTGGCTCATTGAGACTGTGGACCAAATAGGAGCAAACAAGAACTGGGAAAAATGCAGCCAGAAGCTGAGTAACAGCATTGAAATTCCTTTGTGACCAAAGGAATTAAAATATCACTCGCGTTTTGTCATTTTTAAATTCTTGCACAGCATGATATTAAGTTACAGGGAGTGGTTGACATTCCAAACGCTTCAAACGCAAGGGACCTCAACAGATGAGAGGATGGGGCTAGAAGAAATCTCATAGAGTTCAAGATGGCAAGGTGCAGAGCTTGGCACCTGGCTGGAGCCACCGCATGTCTCTGCACAGGCTGGGAGGCGACGGGCCGAGTTGCAGCCCTGCTCAACAGGCCCTGGGGGTTACAGCAGGTGCCAAAATGAATATAAGCCCATGTGTTGTGTGTTCTCCTCGTGAGTAAGGCAATTTGCATACTGTGTTGGGAGTTGCATTGGGAGGAGCGAGGCCAGCAGATGGAGGGAAGTTATGCATCTTGACTTGGCAGTGGTGAGACTGCACCTGGAATAGCGTGTTCAGTTCTGGGTGTTGTCCCTGCCCCGGTCCAAGAAGGACATGGAGGAATCTGGAGAGGGTCCAGCAGAAGGCTACTGAGGCAGACAGAGGCATGGAGCATATGGCCTACAAGGAGAGGTTGGTGGAGCTGGGTGTGTATGGTCTGGCATGGAGGAGACTTAAGGGAGGATCTAATTGTAGCCTACAACTACTTCAAGGGCAGTTGCAAAGATGACAAAGCCAATTTTTTTCTTGGTGGTAGGAGATGGTATATCAAAGGGCAGTAACCACAAATTGCAGCTTGGAAGGTTCAGTCTGGGACATTAGGAAACTAGAAGAATACTTCTTCACTGGGAAGGTAGTACAGTACTGGAACAAGTCATCAGAGAAACGGGGGCATCTCCATCCTTGGAAGTTCACAAGGGACCAGGATTTACCAACCAGCTTTTGTTAAACTGCCCCAGGTTACCTGTTACAGTATGAAAAATTGGAACAGCAATCAGTATTGCTCCAGCCTTGGGAACAGGGTGCTGTGCTCCTTGGCGAGGAGCTAATCATGAGTCTCCTCCCCGTGCCATGCTGGAGGAGCCGTTTCTCTCAGGAAGAGATGGAGGCTGATGCTGCTGACTGCTGCTTTTCTGCTCTGCCTGGGGTGGAAGGACAAGAATGGCTGCAGGAGCAGTGGCTGATGTATCTAGGGGGAGGTGCAGGTTTTGTCACTGATGGGAAGGTTGTATCTTCAGAAAGAGTTGGGGAAAGTGGAGGCCAGGGCAGATCTGAGGTAGCTCTTCCATGGTCAATGAATCAGAAACAGAAGTATGGGGAGTCGTCCCTAAGGATATGTGTAACATCCCTAAGGGTGACAGGGAACCCTACTGGGAACGGGCTGCTGGAAAAAGAGCGGAGAATGCTTGATAGGGAAAATAGGAAAAGGAGAGAATTCCTGCTTGTTTTTTAACAGTCATCTTTCCAGCAGTACCATAAACAACATGAGACGGTTTAATGACGTTTCCCAACCCCTTAAAGAATTGCTGTGCATCAGAAATGTAGTTCTAGATGAAGCCCAATGCACAAGTAGCAAGCAACATAGAACTGATTTAAAAATTTCTTATGTACTTCTTGCTTAGATGAGTTTCAGATGTGGTTAGCTGATATTGCAAGGCCTGCAGCAAGATAGAAAAAGTGAGGAGATCTGCATGATGTTGGAGGAACAAGACAGGGCAAAGGTATTCCAGTGGGTTTAGTATTTCAAGCAGAGTACTATAAAAACCAAGACAGTCAATTCTATTGCTTAAGAACACTCAAAACCATACTGAGAGGTATTATTACTTAGAGCACTGTAGCCAGACTGAATTTCATTTTCTTTTCAAGTCTTTATACGTGTTATACGTTTATAACGTGTGCACGTTAACATCTTACCAGAACAGCTTCCACTCTTAATGTATGGAGAGCGGGAGAAATGCAGTTTTACTGTCCCCACTTTGCAAGTAAGGAACTGAGACATAGACTCAGTGATTCGCCTAAGGTGATGCTTGAAATTGATGGCAGAGTTGGAATTAAAACTAACTGTATAACTACATGTGGAGCTTTTTGCAGGCAGAGTTTTATATTTACACTAGTTTGGCTTTGGGCCTGAGTTAATATACCCTACCTCTTAGCATGGCTTATTAGCTAGAGCTCAGTGTTCAGCTAACCACAACTTGATTGACTTGGAAAACAGTCAGGTGAACTCATGTCTGTCTGCAAAAGAGGGTCTGTATTGACATATAGTCCCCTGAGGCCCCTTCTAATGCCTCAATATATTTCTTCAGCAGACTTCTATTGCATCACGATTCAAGAAATATTACTTTCTCCCTCCTTTTCCCCCTCCCATCCCACAAAAATATTTAGCAACACTGGGAAGTTGAGGAGCATGCATAAATCTGAACTGCAGATGATTACAGAAAAGGGCCTGGTTGCTGTATTCAGGCTTTCTGACATACAGAAGCGTCAGGTGGCAAAGTTGTGGCCATGTTCCTGGTGGTTTTATGGAATGGTTTGAAGAAGTATTGGTGAAGGAACAAGATCATTCAGCAAATAATACCATTATTTGGCTACCTTGATACTTTCCCTGACACTACCAACCATTCTTTCTCCCTTCACTGAACAATGGACCTGAAGGTCAAGTCGTGCCCATAAACAACATATTTGTCAGGATCAATTTTTACTGAACAAAGCGAGAGAAGGGGTTAGATACTGGTGATTAATTTTTCCCTACTTCAGAAAGCAGCTATTAGGGGTTTCTGGTGCAGCCCAACGCTATATACAGAGGCAGACATGATCTCCCTTAAGTATGACACACAGTTTGGGACTTGGTTTTCAATTCTCTGTATCCCAACAAGACCTTCTGGCAACAAGTCATAAAGTAACACCTGCTGTGTTTTGAGAAATGATCGGCGCAGGCAGCAGTGACAACAAACTTGCCTGTAAAACATCATTCAAATCTTTTATAAAAGGTGGCAAAATCCTCTGTTTGGTTTGCATCAGTCTGATGCATGTTCATGGCCCTGGATCAGGCTGTGAGGGTTTAGGAAAATTTTTCTGGAGACACACGGTTGCTCTTTGGGAAAGTGCAGTGTTTCAGGGCAACAAGAAACTGCTGGTTAAGCAGCTGGGGATCTTGCATTACATGTTTTACAAAAGTTGCTTCATTTCTACCGCCCCGTATGCTGTGGCTGCTGCAGGGATACATGTCACTCGGATGACTGACTTTAATCCTTTGCTTAGCTGCAGTTTGGACATGGATAGCTCATGGCTGCCATTCCTGAGGCTTGTAACAGGAGAGAGTCCCAGGAGAGCCTGCGACCGCTGCCTGTGTTTCCTGCAGGGAATATGCTTGCTACGTTGCAAGCCGAGAACCACACACTCATTGACAGACTGGAAAAATATGGGAAGAAATCAGTTTAAAATCTCTTTGATTTTCAAAACTTGAGATATTTCTCCCACCAGCAGGTAACCATATCCAGGTCTTGGTTTTTTTTTTTATCCTACAGGCTTAGCTGGCACATTTGAAAGGAGAATCCACAGGTACACCTGGGCCCCTGTGAGGTGCAATCAAAAGGAGAGAAAAATTCTCAAAAAATTGAAACATTAGCTCCACAGCAACATTATTTTTGTTACTGACATTCATTTGATATATGCATGTCAAGAAATGTCATTTTATCACTTTGGCAGTAGACTCCATTAGATTCGGTGAGGCAGGGAAAAGTTCTCTGCTCAAATACGCTGGATAAATTCAGCTCCTAGGCTGCAACAAGCAGCACTTATTTTTAATTACTATGTAGCACTTGGGCTCTGATTTTACAAGGCACCTCAGCTCACGGTTAGTCCATGATTTCAACTGAAATTAAGCCTTCAGTAAGGCTCGAGCGCATGGTTGAAGTTATGTATAGGCTGAAGTGATTTCCTTAGTCAGACACTTGATATTTCCACATCTGCTTAGATTCAGAGCCTGATCCCATCATGTTAGGAGGGCAAAAATCCATTTGCTTTCAAGCAGAAGCCCCTCACTTGGTATTTTTCACTCTGGATTGGACAGGGAATTAGCAAACTGCCAATCCTTCTTACAAAATTATACTGAGTCTACTACATCAAGCGGGACAGCTTTCCTTAGAATGATTAAACTTTTCCAAGATTTCATATCCTCACTCATCAGACTCCATTTACCGCAGGAAATTACAGTTAAGCTGTATGAAGACTTTCCCTGACTAAATCCAATGTTTATAAATTATAACCAGGCAGAAAATGTGAATCTCAACAATGTAACTATAGTCTGAAGTGTAAGTGTTCACAAGTTCAACTGCTTTCCCAAATATTTTTTACCGCAGCAGTAACATGAGTTTGTATAAATAAAGTATACATTTTTAGCATATTTGCACACTGCAATATAATAGATAGCGTTTGTGTGTATTAGAAGAGCACAGACCTGTGTGGGCTGTCTCTGCCTTCGTTCTCAGACAGGAGATTTTTGGACTTCTCACCAGCGGTGACCACCAACAGAGCAACTTCCCTCTGTTTGGGGTTTTTTTCATAAGAATGCTGCTGGAAAGCTTCTTAAGAAATAAGCTTTTTAAAGCTTCTTAAGAAATAAAACAATAACACGTTGGATATGGTTTATCCAGTCCCACATTATTCTTCATGTTTATGGCAAGATCTTAATATTCTTCCTTCCAGTATTTCAGCAGTCAGGCCAAGATATGCTTCTTGTTACATCCATATAATAAATTCATACATACAATATGTGCCAACAGGTGAAGAAAAGGCTCTCTCTAGAGCAGAGAGTAGAGCTAGCAGCAATGAGGGCCAGAACTGGTCACACAGTTTATCTTTAGTTTATCTTTTCTTGCACTGTCCTGAACAAATCACTGACTGGACTCGGTTTCATTTCTTTCTCTTATGTATGTAACAGATTTAATAATTTATCCACATTGTGTAAAGTATGCAGCATACAACATGGATCATCATAATATAGAGAATAATTTAAAAACTTTAGATCTAAATAAGAAATCATAAAACCTAAACACAGTCAATACATCCTGCGTGGTACTTCTTTAAAATACTTGAGATAGAGCTACTGCTCACAAGCATATTCACGTGTAGGAAGAAAACTATTTGTTAGGAACAAAAAGAAGATTGGTTACTGCATTGAATTTAGGGAAAGTTCATCATACACTGACTACTGGAATAGGCTAGGTTTTAAATTCTAGGTTTTAAATTTCTAGGATTTAAATTAGGCTCTTTGTACCTAAACTTGGTGCAGAGAGACTGNCAGAGTGAGTGGCCAGCCCCTTGGGGAGAGGCCTTCACCGCTTGACTCTACACGGAACGAAAAACAGTTAAACCAGGCATGACACTCAGCATTCCCATTTAGGACCAGCTTTAAAAAGGAAAATAGCTCCACTGTGCACCGACAAATTCAGCTTAACTGAAAATGTTAGCACCCGGGAGAATTCTGGCCCGTGACCTAGATAAAACAGAGGCAAACCATTGTGTGACTGCATCTCTTTAGTAAATGTAGTACTGCAGTCAGCAGTCTGCAGTCTGCAAAAATACTCATTTTCAAAGCAAGCTTTCAGTGAAGCTTTCAGAATGACTTCTGTTTCAGGAGGGAAACACAGATGCAGGAACTAGAAAGGGCTTTCAACGCCTGCTTGTTTGTTTATTTATAGTCATTCTTATCTGGGGCAAAATAAATGCTTGTGCATATTTTATTTGCAAATAAAGCATGAACAGTGNTACATCCTGCGTGGTACTTCTTTAAAATACTTGAGATAGAGCTACTGCTCACAAGCATATTCACGTGTAAGAGGAAAACTATTTGTTAGGAACAAAAAGAAGATTGGTTACTGCATTGAATTTAGGGAAAGTTCATCATACACTGACTACTGGAATAGGCTAGGTTTTAAATTCTAGGTTTTAAATTTCTAGGATTTAAATTAGGCTCTTTGTACCTAAACTTGGTGCAGAGAGACTGGCCTCAACTATATTTTGTTGAGCTCCTCTTCTTTATGGATGACTGCAAGCGATCTCTCCAGGTATCCCCCTCGAACACTGCCAAAGTCACTTAATAAAATCAACAGCAGTGAATGTACGGGGTGGGGATGTGTAAACTAGGGAACTCTGACACGTGAATAT
>VYZW01050101.1:119856-146098 GCA_013401315.1 Balaeniceps rex
GACATTTGAGTGCTGTATTGGTATCAGCTACCTCGCAGTACAAAGGAGAGAATTTTACGTTGCAAGAGCTCCCACAGCTGATGTGCCAGTCACCCTGCACTGCTGGAAAATCTTCCACTCTGTAGNCTCTGTACTCAGCTCTTCCACAGTGTTTCAGCAGCTCTAGAAATTAACTGCTGTAGAAAACGAAAGGGAAGACTGTAACAACCTGGTGATGCTGGGACATGCCCACAGATTGCCATAGCACGTGCCTTGAAGAACCATTGTTTCTCTAGATGTCATGCCCTCCACACACGAGCCTCCATTTTCCTTNCTCTTGATTTCCCAGTTTCACTAATGCATGTAAGATGCTGACCAGTCTCACAAGGTGCTCCAGAGGTTGATCCTCCTGTACAACAATCTTTGCTACATTCTGTTTGCAAAGTGGTCTATAAAGAGAAGGATTTGCAATGAAGCTTGATAGAAAAGTCTGGAAGTAGTGCACAGACACAGATTTGGCATAAAGACTGGTCTAATTCATCACTGAAAACTGATTAAAACACTCATTTTCAGAGAAACATCATTCTGTAAACTGTCTATAAAGTTAACTGGAGGTCCCTTGTCCCTTAGAAAAGGTTGATGCTGAGCTGAAATTTTCCAGATGATTAATTAATTTAGTGTTCCCTGTGCTGTCTGACCTGAACTTAGAGCTCTGACTTCTACAAAGTTTTCTTAATGCTAGCACTCCAATCTCTCAGAGACACGCCATCATTTTGGTCTTTTGCTGACCTACTAGCATGCTAAGCAAACATGGTGTCACTAGTATCTTAGGACTGGAATTTTTTTAAGGCACGGATGGGACTTAGGTGCTTGATCCCATTAATTTTGATGAGATTTAAGCATCTAACTCCTTTAAAGCTTTATGAAAACCCCTACCCAGTTTCCTGGGCATGGGTCATCAATAGAGTGAGGACACATTCAATGAATACTATATTTCAAGAAGAAAAAACACTCAGTAAATATGGTCCTTTTGAAAAGCAATGACTAATGAAAATATGTAGACATACTCCAAAGTGCTGGCTTGGATTAGCAACAGATATGACAGTTCTGCAACCTATGGATTGCCTCTCCTTTCTTCCATCTAGATCAAGAGCTCTTGTGATAGGCAGTCCCATCAGTGGCCAAAAAGTGCCAGAAAATAAGACAGGTATTGGCAATCATTTCAGTAACATGGATTATCAACTCCCAGAAAGTATTTTCCATGCTCTGCAATGATCAGTTGGAGATTTTTTGACCTTTGGGCTTCTTTTGGAGGCCCACAGAGGAGCACTGGGGCCTCTAAACTGGGAAAAACTCCAGACACTTTTGCTGGCCAGACAGAAAGACATAATTAAAAAAGCAATAATAAGAGAAACTTATGAAAATAACTTTAAAGGGATTTTTTCCCCAATTTTGCTATTTTAAGGGCAGCCCTCATGAACTTTTTTGGCTGTATGCTCAATAGCAGTGATTTCTTGGCAATCTCATTAGCTCCACTTTTGTATGGGTGGGCAGCTCTCATACAATAAATCATTTAGCAGTTCAGTGATTCAACAAAGTGTAATATCTTTCTCTTCCCTGACAGTTTGTCAACACAGCCCAAAATAGGAGATATGTCTACACAGTCCAACAGAGAGACCCATGCCACCACATCCATTCCTATAGCAGGCTGGAAGAGAGCCAACTCTGCTCCAAAATGTGATCCACGGTACTTGGGCTTGAGCAAATACGCCCAGCTTGTTAAGCGAGGGTCAGTGCTACAGTAATGGTGGTACTGGTTTGGAGTTGGCTCATGTCTGACCACCTGGGAGCAGAATGAACTTATCTCTGGGTTTGAAAGAGCAGAGTGAAAATTCACTGTGAACCAGCTAATACCCCAAACAAATTTGGATAAAACCCAGTGTTAATTCCAGATATAGGTTTTCCCTTTTGATCTGCTCCAAAGGGAAAGTTACTAAGAAAAGAAAAGGAAGATAACGTTCACCAGTTCTTTCTGGATGATGCAAGTGACAGCTAAAATTAAAGGCTAAATGTGATATACCTTTTCCCAGGTTTCTCAAACCTTCACAAGCAGCTACCCAGCAAATAGCTGTTCTAACATCAGTGAGAGGGTTTTTTGCCATTCCTTTTGCACATTTGATAAAAACAAGGTAGTTTGGCGAACTACACGGCTATGCCACCATTACACAAAATTTGTTATAAACCAAGAAAAGGAATATCAGAACCCAGGAATTTACTTTGGAAGCTAGGACTTGGTTTCCAAAGCACCTTTTTCCACGTATAGTTTTATTGTAGAAGCTTGATTTTCATCTCATTTGACACCAGTCTGGCAAAAGTTTCTAACTGCATTCATTGCATGCTGCCTTGTACGTGACAGCCCCTGCCTTCCCCCAAATAACACAACTCTATAGCACTTCTCTGAAACTACAGCTTGCTGCGGAGGTTTGCAGAGTGCTGAACAACCTGCTCTGGCAACTTATCATTTCATGTACTGAGCCTAGACAGACTCAGCTGCACTTACTGAACTTGCAGCTCTCTGAGCATGTTAGCTGACTTAAAAGAGCCTCTTCCTAGGTGATGGCAATATGAAAGAGGTGTTTAGGAACATCTCCGTGAGGGTACTAAAACCCCTCTACCACGTAATGCCACTCCTCGTTGAGAAAGACTTGAGCAACTGCACGTGTTCGAAAATTTACCCAGGATGGTGAAATGGGGTAAGATGCGTACTGGGTGGGTGGCAGCAGGGAAAGATGCTGCATTTAAACGAGCTGAGTACAAAATCAGCTGGCAGATTACTGCAGATACATACGGGAAATGGAGATTCCTGCTCCGGATTGGATTGTGTTTGGAAGAACACCCCGCTTCTGCTTTCAGTCTTTAATGAAGGAGGTTGTAAGAAAGTAGCTGAAAAGCAGTCAAACTCAGAAAAAAACTGGAAGGGAAATACTGTTTTGCCCTTCTGTATCACTTCCAGCTCAGCCCAGAAGTGAGGGCTGTTTTGGTTTTGCATTAAAGAAGCTGGGTGTCACATTAGCAGGTACACAAACCTACAAGCGTCAGCTCCCCACCAACGCGCTTTTGTTTTAAGGGGCTAAAAAGAGCCTTGATAGCAGCTGGTGAAAGGCTCATTGTCCTGCCACATCCTTTTCCCGACTTGACCTGTCAAGAGAGCAGAACTCTGCAGCTCTGGGCATACAGACCGGGGTGGAGAGCCACGCTTTCCTTCAGAGTCCTCTTTCAGTTGCTGATTTCTGCGTGTGGTCATTATCCTTTCGTAATATGGTATGTATTTTACCGGAGGCCCTACAAAGAACACGTATGGACCTGGACCTTGCTGTGCTTGGTAGCTACAAACACAGAGTGAAAGGATGCTCCCTGGCCTGACGAGTTCACTGGTTTTGTGCTCAGGTTTATTCTTTCCTTTACCTTGGTACATCTTTATTTTGGGTTGCTTTACTTCCCTTTCACTACTCCTCCACTTCTTTTTTATGTAAATGGTCTTCAGTCAATCCATTTTATGTCTTTTTAGCCTTGTGTAACTTGGTATCACTTACTTGTGATATTTCTTCTTTCCCTAGCCTTCTTTCTGCTCTTCTTTCCCAGTGGTTTTCATGGTTTATATTTGTTGTTTGTCCCTCCACCTACTGTGTGGAGAAAAAAATGATGCTCGTTAAAGAGGAGGCTGGATATAGGAATTTCCTACACCAGAGGAAAGGCAGGTCTTGATGAGAACAATATAAAGAAGGAAGGAAGTGGATGTTTGGGTGAATGGGAGAACTGACTGTGGCTGAAGATGAAAGGAGAAGCTGAGCCAGACTCTGTGCAATCAGCAGAGCTATCAGTCTGGGATCTGGAGGCCTCCAGGAGAGGCAGAACCAAGTGACAAAGCCAGAAAGGACGGCTGGGCAGGGAAAACCCCGCACCTAAAAGCATAGCAGCACTCAAAACACAGAGATACTGATCAGGGATTTGTTACACAGGGAACAGAGAGGATGGTGAAGACCCCTAAAATCATGCTTTGTAAACGACATTGAATATTTATAGGCATTTATGCACGGGATCTCTCATTTTGAATCGCCGGCACTCTGATTCATTAGGCTGATAGCTAGCTAAATAGCAACATGTGTGGTAGTATATCAGATCCTGGATAGTTGACAGCTTTAAAATCTAAAAATTTAATTAAATGCAAAGACAGGCAAATAGGAAAACATCAAATGGTGGTCAGCTACCAGGAGACAATTGGATGTATTAGCTTTCAAAAATCAATATAAAATTCCAAAATAGAGAAAAACTGCTTCACATAAGGGCTTCGCCCTCTCCCAGGACAGGGTGAGAAGGGATAATACTGCTTTTCTCCAAGGAAAGAGCAAACTCAGATGATCCATCCACTCCTGTAATTCCCAGAATGACACAGAACATCAATGCCAAGCCTGACAATATGCTGCTGAGCGAGTGGTAGCAGAGAGAAAGTGACTGTGACAGAAGACAGCATGGCCAGGATAAACAAACAGGTGCTGTCAGCCAAACGCTGAACACTGCACAGCAGATGCCCTGATTAAATGAAATGTGAAGTCACAACATTTGTTTGAGTGATTGAAAAAAACCAACATGCTCTCACAATCTCAGTTTCATTGATTTTTCATGAGAATTAAAAATAACTAAAGCTCTGGTATTACTTTCCTTTTAGCTTGTAAGTTTTTAAAAAATTTTTTAAAAAAGTTTTTAAAACCCCTCTTGAATGAACCCCTCTTGAATTTTTTAAAAAAGTTTTTAAAACCCCTCTTGAATGGGAACAGTCTTCCTTTGAGTCATTTTTCAAAATTAGGGTTTTTCTGTCTCTTGCTTCTGAGTGGATATCTTTACCAACCTGCTCTCAAAGACAGGCTGCATGTCATGGCGAGTTGAAGTGTCTTTGAGTCTAGCTTCATCAATGAAGAAAATGCTAAATTTCTGGTAAAGATCTCTTCCACCACCCTCCTCTGCCTTGATAGATGCTGCTGTGAGGGTTCCTCTCGTCCGCTCACTCAGCCCACGTCTCAGTTCACCCCTTCACACATAACAAGCTGTGAAAGCGCACAACCTGCCTTCGGTAAAAGATCTCCGAGCACTCTCCAGCAGGATTAATACCTGTTGAGAGGTATTAATACCCAGGATGCTTTATGCCAGGGCTGTCCCACTCCTGCACCATCACCAGGCAGCCACGTTGCTCTTTGCGATGGTGTGAGTCCCGTGATGGCTCAGAGGCTGCATCTCTGAGCAGCTCTGAAATAATCTGGAGGTTATACAGGGCTGTGCTGGATGTGCCTACCGCTGTTTTATACTCCAGAGAATGAAGGAATTCCAAGCAGAATTTTCAAAATAAATACCATACGGCCTCAAATTCTCTGTGTGATATTCAGTGGTTCATTAAAGGGACAAAAAGGACAAGCAAACTAATGAAATGTATAAAAGTCCTCGAGCAAGCAACTGAGAAGATACTTAGCCAGAGCAGTCCACTTATGGCTCAGCTCAGATTTCTCCAAAATCTGGCCCAGGGTTGTGCAATGTCCCCAGCTATGACCATTACGGTCTGGGGGAAAAAGATCTGCTCAGAGAATATCAGCCAGGACTGACAGATTGCGGAGGAGATAAAGAAGTCGAAAAGCCCTGGTACCAGCAGGATAACTTCCCTTCTTAACCAGCCCAGGGGCCTTGCTGGTTTAAGGCGTATTTATAAAAGCTCACAAAGAAAAGATTAATAAGCCAGGTAAAATAGAATAGAAATAGAAGATCCTCAGGTGTTTGCTCTTAGTGCAATGTTTTTTTGTTAAAGTAATTTTTTCCTTATGGAGGGTGCCCATGTTACTGGAAGCGTGTTGTGTCAGATCTGCTTCAAAGAACAAGGTTTATTGTCAGGTTAACACAACCAGGAAAAGGAGCGAGAACACAAAGATGCCACCTAGGAGTAGTTTTGCACAGAGCTTGGTCTTGAACACCAGACCCGCTCCTTCAGGGAGACACCTTATAGCAGCAGAAGCTGCCTGGGACACAGCTTCCTCAACGCAAGCTGTTCACTGCTGCCGTGGGATAAGATCAGGCCTGCCATGACACCAGTCAGGCCTTATTAACCCCCTGCTCCTGCGGTTCAAGAGGGTTAAAGATGTTAGATGTTATGTCGAAGACAAAAAGGAACAGGAAAGTTCCTCTTCCCAGTGGAGAAAACTAAATTGGGTAGAAGACCGAACTAGTTAATACAAGACAAGCTGAACCCTCACTCTACCTAAAAGCCTCTATTTTTCCTTCTGTGCACAGCAGCAGAGAGATTCCCGATAAGCAGGGAAGACCCTCTTCCTCTGCTTCTACCTTCTCCTGTAACCACCATATTACACATTTCTCCACAATTACTTTACTTGCACACAGGCACAGTCTGCTTTCGGGAAGGGTGACTGCACCTGCACAAAGATACGCAGCTTGACACTGATACCTGCTCCTCCATAGGTTTTCCCCTGTCTAATAAGAAGTACAGATGCAAGTTTGTTGCAGGCGATAAGGACTACTGAGACGCTAGCTTGAGTTTTACTGGAGAGAAAAACAGAGAAGCTAAACCAAAGCATTTGTTTTAAAAGAAGAGAGTTTTGCAAACAGCTACAAGAAGAATTCTCCTATTTTGTTGCTGTTACAAATTCCATCGTTATGTTTCTGGTAATGTTTATGCTGAGGAGCAGCAGAGTGACCTCAGGAAAACCTTGCTGGAGTTTCTAAGGTGCTCGTTTTCATATTTTGCCTGCAGTACCAGTTGCCAGGGTGGCTGTAATAGGGAAAGGAAAACCGTTGAAAAACCTATGACCGGTATTCAGGGGGCTTAGAGCAAGCCCTGCAACTCTTCAGGCAGATGGTGGTTTAAAAAAAAACCCCAACAACAAACCAACCAAGCTGGGCTGATGCTGGGATTGTGTTTCCATAGGAACAGGGAGGTAGGGATGCTGACTTCTACTTGACCGAATGGGAAGCAGGTTCAGGATTAGGATTACGAAAGAAGTGGCCGGATTCCTGCTGCCATTCAGGGTATCTTTTACACTTCTAAATACAAGACAGTGCTTTTAAAGGACTGCACTAGCTCTATATCCACATGTCTTTGTGTGGATTTAATCCATTTTAAAAGATGTATATGCTTGAATGTAAGAGTGTATATGAGTGTTTATAAGAGTATGTATAAGAGCACATTGTCTTTAGTGATCCATGAAAACCGAGTGTATGAGAAATGAATGTCCACCTCAGTTTAAGACAAGGTGTGTGGTGGTGGTCTCTGTATCAAATGGATGCTCTGTGTGGTACAACGGTTACGCCAGCCCATTCCAGCTCTTCTAGTTCTCCAAGAGGTGATGTTGACATCATCAGACAGCAAAATCATACATTTGATATCATACGGTAATAAAAAAAAAGAGGTAGGATAATTATTTTAAATTGTTAGTCTTCCACTGCCTCAGGAGAATAAATCTAATTGATGTCTGATATATACAGGTGTTATTCAAATATTACAAGAATCAGAAAGCAGTTTGTGTTAGCATAAGTATTTCAAAATACACTTATTATTTCTCTTTAAATGTTTGAGATTAGATTACTATTTATCTAGTTTTCATCTAGTTGCAGTTCTCAGAAAAATCCCTATGAACCCATTGTCTGTTTTTAGGCCCTTCATTATTCCAGCAAATTTCAAACAATAAACAAAGACCAAAACAAAAGGCAAAGAACAATAAAGACAAAATCCCAGAATGGAAATAGACTTAAATATATGCATTTACGTGATATATTTATATTTTAAGTTAGTGGTTTTTTTCTTTGACTAATTTACAACAATAAATGAGATTCAAAATCCCAAGTTTTGAAATGAGGCAAATTAATGCCTCAAATAAGGGAATGTTGAAAAGTAGATCCTACACTCTGCCTCTCATCAAAATTCGCTGACAACTGTCACAAGCTGAAAATGTGACCAGTTATGACCCCTTTCAAAAAAACCCCTTAGTAGTAGGGGTTAAGGTTCTCGTACCTGTGTTTCCGCAGATATCTTTCTATGCTTGAATAAATATAAACAAATAACTTTGGCTCATCTTTCAAACACTTATAAGTGGAGATTTTTAGGATTTACTTTTAAAAAGGCCTTGTGAAAAATTTTTCTTCCCTGTTTCTAGAAACTTCTATGCTTAACCTTCGGCTCAAGAGCATCTGTTTGCGCTAGGACTACTCACACGACACAAATTTGCAAGTCTCTGCAGGACAGAGTTTATTTTCATAGAATCATAGAAATCATTTAGTTGGAAAAGACCTTTAAGATTATTGAGTCCAACCATACCTGTCCACCACTAAACCACGTCCCTAAGCACCTCATCTACCCGTCTTTTAAATACCTCCAGGGATGGGGACTTGACCACTTCCCTGGGCAGCCTGTTCCAATACTTGACAACCCTTTCCGTGAAGCAGTTTTTCCTACTATCTAATATCTAATCTAAACCTCCCCTGGCACAACTTGAGGCCATTGCCTCTTGTCCTATCACTTGCTACTTGGGCAAAGAGACCGACACCAACCTCGCTACAACCTCCTTTCAGGTAGTTGTAGAGGGCGATAAGGTCTCCCCTCAGCCTCCTCTTCTCCAGGCTAAACAACCCCAGGTCCCTCAGCTGCTCTTCATAGGTCTTGTGCTCTAGACCCTCCACCAGCTTCGTTGCCCTTGTCTGGACACACTCCAGCACCTCAATATCCTTCTTGTACTGAGGGGCCCAAAACCGAACACAGTACTCAAGCTGCAAGTACTTTTCTTCCCTTGCATAAAGGGAAGAGTATTCACACACGGTGTTTTTTCAGCACACCTTGGTGCCTGCTTCGCTTCTGAAAGAAGAGAAACGCTGTCAGGTGCTGTGCTGACCCTCACACGTTTTTGGAAGGCCACGCTCACCCCTCGGCAACGCGAGGCGATGCCTGCCGAGGCGCCAGAGGCACCTGCCGTGCTCTGCTCCGGGGCCGGGACCCCCACGGCCCTGGGCAGGTGCCTGAGCTCTGGCCGGGGGAGCAAAGCCCCTTCCCAACGCGGGGGGCTGGAGGCTCTCGGGGGCTTCCTGCAACAACATTACTTAATCGGGCGTTTAATGCAACAGCCGCAACCGGCAGCTCGCCGCGTGTGCCGGCGGCTCCGTGCCCTCCAGGAGCTGCGGGGTGGGGGATCGGCTGCCCCCCAAAGCCGGGGGGGCCTTGCCCCCTCGGTCGCAGCGCCGCCCGCCATGCGCTGCGATGCCCGCGGCGGCGCGGGCATTTGCATGGGCTGAAGGCAGAGCGGCTTCGCCCGTCTCGTTTTATTTTTAGCTGGCAGCGCAGCGCAGCGCAGCTCCGCCAGCGGGGCGGGCGGGGCGGCAGGCGAGGGAGGACCGAGCCGGCAGGGCGGGCGGACGGGGCACCAGCGGAGAGAGGCTACCGCAGGCAAGCTGCAGCCAGGCGGGCTGCAGAGCGCCGCCGCCCCCGGCCCCCGCGGCAGCGAGGCAGGGAGAGGCAGGGAGAGGCAGGCAGCGGCCTCCCGCGTCCCCCCGCTGCGGCCGCGGCTCACCTCGGGCTGGCGGCTCGGTGCCTGGCTGCTCCCCCGCCGCAGCCGCGGCGCGCCGGGGCCCTACAGATGGCCAGCCCCGGGCTGGAGCTGGGAGAGGTTCAGCCTCCCCCCGAGCCCCCCCAGCCTGAGCTGGCCTTTACCGAGGCTCAGAAGTGGATCGAGGTAAGATCGCGGGATGGCAGGGGCGCGGCCGCCTGACCCCCATCGGGGCGACCCGGTGTCCTTCCCCCCGCTCGTCGCGGGGTCCGTAGGCATTTTATTCCACGCCGAGCTCCGTCCCGGCCCCCTCCCCGCCGTCCTCCCCCGCTTTGCTCGCTGCGGAGGAGGCGGCCGGGGCCCGCCGAGCCGCTGCTCAGCCCCCGCGCAGTGTGCGCGCCCTTGGATGGACCCCCTCCCCCTCCCCGCGTATCTCTTCCAAACTTAATCTCTTAATCGCATTTCCCCTCCCCGCCCCCGGGTTTGGGATGAACGGGGCGGCTGTAAACAAGAGCCGCGCAGGTGCGCGGAGCCGCGGAGCGGGCGGACGCGACTCCCAGCGGGGCTCCCGGGGGCGGCGAGGGCCCCCCGCCCTGCAGGGAAAACCTCCGGCCCTGCGCCCCTCCAGCTCCCCTCGCCCGTGGGTGGTGGCCGCGGCCGCGCAGGTAACGCTCCGCAGTGCGCGGAGAGACGGGCGGGGGCGGGCCAGCACCGCGGCGGGGGCGGCCGCGGCCGCGCACGGGGGGCCTGGGGCAGCACGTCCCGCGGGAGGGGAGCTCCCCGTCAGCCCCGCAGCCCCTTCTCCCATCGCTCAGCCGAGCCAAGGGGAGACATTCAGTCTTGCTCTTCAGGCAGGGCAGAAAAATAGATCTGCTTGCTGTTTGCTCGTGCCATGAAATGCAAAGACAGGCAGGTGGCGGGTGAAATTTAATAGTTAAATATTTTGGCATGTAACAATAGAGACACTTTAAATAGCTCTTCGTTGGATTGCCGGTACGGAACACGCGTGAAGGTGGTATAAACCCAGATACGAGGGTAACGGCTCCCTTCAGCTGTGGGCTTTGAATTTAATCTGCAGCTTTTAGTAAGCCTCGGTGGATTCTGTTTTCCGACAGTGGTTAGGCAAGCTGTTGTTAAAATTGTTGTGACTTTAAGATTCCCTGAAGCCCTGGTAATTTCAGACTGTAATGGTTCACTCCAATATCAGCCAGAAAGGTAATGCTGTGTCAGTCTTCAGGGAATTGGCACTGATACAGTAAGCTGGCTGGTGTAGGACTAGAGGCAGAAGAGCAATGAGGAATGTGAAAAGAAGGGCTTTTGTGCCAAGGAAAGGTGAGTATACAGCCTGGAAGAGGAAAAGTGAAGTGCATATAAACACCGGTTGTCCTGGGAAGATGAATATGGTGGTTTCTATATAGCCGCCTTTATAGTATGGGACCAAGAGAGAGGCACATGACTCCGTCATACATATGGTACATAAAATAACTTTGTGACCGTGAGTTCTGCTGACTGCTAATGAAGCCAAGAACTCAATGGCGAAGCAATTCTCTACAGGTAACGAAGCTGCCAGCAATCACTCCAGGCGTGATAATAATTAAAGGACTATAAGTCTTCCTGCATAAGAGCAGAAACTTGTGGGTCAGGCGGAAACTTCCCTCTTGGGCAGTTTATTCCGCAGTTCACCGTGACGGGAGGTCTTGCACCTGTTCTTGTGCGACCCAGGGCCTGGTGAGCAGAGCAGAAGGGCTCTTAACTCCTTGTGCCCTCCACGCAGGCCCGAGAGGTCCATGTGTACAAAGGAAGCTGTCTATAACTTCTTGTGCTTCCTCCTTCACTTTTTTAATCTGCTTGATGCATGAATGACAAAGCTGTGATTTGTTGTTACTATTGCCACCGTCCTCTTGCCTGTGGGAGCGTGTCAGGAGCCTGGAGCATCGCCATGGCTGTGGTGCGAGAAGGAAGCATCTGGCTTTCCAGCAATGCCCAGAGTGGATGCTCCTACTAAGAGAAAGGAGGAGGAAGCTGCCAGTGAAGCAAATGTGGCTTAATTTGCCTAACGCATTGTATTTCCTTTTAATCCCAGTTTGGCTTAAGCTCTGGAGCATGAGAGTTACTATCTCTTCCAAAAATCTGCTCAGCATTCACTGTTCTAAATCTGGATGATTTGGACTGTGCAAATTGTGCAGAACTTGACACGTTAGTCCAAAGTTATTGAAAAGCAATGTCAATCTTAAAAAGAAATAAAATAAAAAATCGGGGAATATTACAGGCATCAACATTCAGTGTGACAAGCCCTATTGATTTGGGTGAAAACCAGAAGTAGGGGTCATGCTGTGTCTGGCTACTAGACCCATCTGCTTCAGCTGGCTCTGTAGTTTTCTCTCACCAATTTATTCTTTGGCCTAGAGACATTAGCAAACGTCCAGTGTGTTGTGTCTTCCAGCTCACTTCTGACCATTTAAAATGACATCTCTCTCAAATGAAAAGAAAATAAACCATTATGGTTGCAAGCAGCGCTGATGGACCTCCCTAGTACGGAGAAGACAGGCTAGTAAAGATGTTAGCGGTGTGAGACAGCTTAAAACCTGTCTTAGGCTGTAAAATAGTGCCATGAAAGGAATTAAAGCAGAAATGGACAGATGGAAAACTCTGAGCTTGCTGTGCATTTTTATTTCTAACGATTAAGTTGTGTGACTTGCTAGTTGGATTCTCATCTGGTTTAAATCCTCATGTGAGCGCTGTCACCATTGTGTAGCGCTGACAGGAATCCACCCTGTGGTCTGCAGTGCATTTCTCCTCTGGTGGGGCTGGAAAGGGAGGCTGTCCTCTTTCTACAGATGGGGAGCCAAGACACGAAGTGATGAATGTCTAGATCTGCAAGGATCGAGGTACTTCCCTTCCTCTGGTCCAGAGATCTTAGCGCTCTTGTCTTTACTCCTTGAGTTTGTGACCTTTCACCAGAGCAGGTCTTCTGGGTGCCAGAAGTCTTCTTTTTCCTCTGCCAGAGTTACTTTAATCTGGACGCTGCAGGGTAGGGGAGTCCAAGTTGCACTGAAGTTTGGGTGAATCCTCATAGTAATCCTCCTGTCTCTCCCTGGAGCTCTGAACCGGTAGCACTAAGGTGTTCCCCTGAGCTGGCAGAAGGGCCAGAGCTCTGACTCTTACTGCAAAGGCTGCTTATATATTTAACAGTTTGTGTTTTGTAAGAGAGTATTTTGAGTGCTGATAGATTTGGTATCATCTGTATGTTGCAGAAGGTGGGATTTTGGAATTCTGTGGCCTTTCTGCTTGATCACAGGTCACTTCGGGTGGGAAACACTTCAGTTCAGCCTTGCACATGTGTTTAATTTTGCATGAATATCAACTGTGCTTCCCTCTGTGTAACAGTTAACCAGTCCTATTATTTTAGTTTAGCTTGGCATGTGCTTCTTAAGTGAAGAATGCCCTCTTAATGATAAAATGAACCATATTAGCAGAGGAGTTAAAATAAAGGCACCAAATGAAAAACCCTGTGAGAGAGCTACATCAATCTGCATTATTAAAGGTGCGGGATCTCATTTCAATTAATGCATCTCAGTTTCACTGAAAGAATATATCAGCCTTGTAAAGCGTAGTGGGTTACTACAGCAAAATAACAAATCTAATTTAATCTAATGGCCTGTAGTTTTAAAATGTCAAGGTTCCCTGTATGTGTGTTTAAACTAGAATAACTGATGGTTGAAAGAACATCTGTATAAACAGAGTTACTCTTGCTGCAAAGATTCATAGGAGAGTAATAAAGTCACATTTAATACTGGTGTAACTCCTAAGGGTTTTGTTATCTCCTCATCGCACCTCCTAGCCTTGCCTCATTAATATGCTCTCTCCTCATTGTTCAGACTTTGTTCAGTTAGGGATGGCTTTTCCGTAGACTTATATTCCTTAGAAACTTTGCCAGACGATAAGAATGCTTCCTTTATAGTTGTATGGTAATAATAAACAAATAATGTTTTTCTGTCCCCTATGGTCAGCGCTTGACTTTGCTGTTCCCTCTAGATGTGTATACGCTAAAACCCATCAGCTTCTAAGAAGTCTGCTACTTTTCTCCTATATATATATATTCCCTTTGAGAATTCTTCTGTTAAGGAGAAATCTGCCAGCCAGAAGGGTTTGTTGGGTGTGTGTGGCTTATTTTCTTTTTTCCTTCTAGCAGAACACTTACCTCTGTTAGATTTCCATATTGAAGGTGGCAGTCTTGAGTTGGTAGCAGTGGCATTGCTTCTTGGAGAAGCAGTGGGGCCACGTGTATTTCTGAGTGCTTCTGGATGTGTCGCATCATACAGCAGAATAGGCATGCCACTTCTGCAGCACCGTCTCTGTGAAAGAGTCTGAGGCATATAAAACCAAGAAAGTGCCTTCATGTGACTGTCTTGTGACAGGAGTCTGGAAACAAGGTTTCTTTAGGGTGTCTCTCCTTCCTGCAGATGAAGTGCAAGAGAGCTGAGGCTTGTGGCTCCCATTGCAAAAATGTAACTTCAAAGGAGATGAAGGTAGTTAATTGACAAAATCTTGTGTACTCGGTGAAGGGACTTGATTGGAAAACCTGCTGTGGGGTCTGGAACTTGAGGAATACACAAGTTTGTTTATATGGCCTTCAAAATGTGGAATGACACTAAGTGGGGTGCCCTGACTTTGAGGAACATCAGAGATAAAGCTCTTTTGATGAAAAGTATTAAGCTAACTGATTCACAGATTATACGAGTAACCTGTGTCCCACAGGAGTGTTTCTGTTTCCAAATACGTGTAGACATCTACTTTTCCTTTGCTTTGAAGCTGATTTTAAGATCCTTGAATAGGGACTCATAGGGACCATAGGGACCAATGACTGCTGGACATTGGTATGGTTGTGCCTCTAGCCAGACTGGGACCTTCGGGTGCCACTGCAGCCTTGCCGTTACTTGGATAGGAATGGATCAAATCCAGCAAACATTTTCGCCAGTGAGCAGTTCCAGAGAAGTCAGTCCAGCTGCCTATGAGAGTATTTGAATACAACCATTTAAGTGTAGAATGATGCACTAAGCTTTAAGACTGCATGGTTTTATTAACCAAATATTGTAGGAAAGTTGTAGAATTAGCCTCCACACAGTGCCTACGGTTCAAGTTTCTCAGCGTTTAGCCTTTCTTCTTTTTTTCTTTTTTTTTCCTTCTGCTGGAAGAGTGTCTTATCTATATACTTTACATAATGTATTGGGAATGAATTTATTAAAGTAAACAAGTGTATTCTCGGACTAGAAGAAACCTATGTGAATGGCTTGGACAAGTTGTCTGATCTGTGGACAGCTAAAGTTAGGCCAGATGAATCCTTCCCACAGTGTCTATAAGGCAACCATGAAGAGTCAAAAGGTGTGTGGCTGGCTTCTGGTCCTAGAGGGATGTGAATGCAGAATAACTTTGCTGTGGTTATAGTGACTGGACTTGGAGATGAGTTCTTCACTGCTATCTCTATATCTCCTCCTGAGCATCGTTTAAGGACTGCAGACAGGTCATATGGGATGCTTTTCATTCTGACTAAGTTAGTCACTCAGTGGAATGAAAACTGAATTGATTTAAAGGTGGTATAAGAACCTGCCCAAACTCTCTGACCCTGTCAGACTACCACCTTCTAGAAATTTTTTCCTCTCCCAGTTGCCTGACAGCCAACTTCCTGTCCTGTATACATGGACCCAATTCCCTTGTCATGAGATCCATTTAAGCCTTGTTACAAGTAGCGCTTGGCATGGGGGTGAGAATAATCAGAACAATAATACTATTGATAAAGGGATAATGTCAGGAAATGCAGGACTGAGCTGTTAATTGTCTTAAAACTGAATTAATTTCTCCTTTCAGTACTAAAATTTTAAAATAGGTAAAAGATCTGTCCTTAACACCAGAATCTGGAATGCCATTATGCAATTGGTGGTGAAGATCAGTTAATGCAGCTATGTAACCTCATTGTACTTGTTCTGCTAGCGTTAACTACATTTTTTTAATTTTTTTTTTTTTAGGGAAAGTATTGGTCCTCTAGAAAGGAAGGTGGAATCTTTTCCAAAGTGTGGAGGATAAATAGCAGATTGATACAGCAGAATTGTTTTCTAGCTTCTAAAATGTGTTGGCCGATCTGGGAAGTGTTATTCTACACCAGGTTATGAAAACTGTATTACTTTTTGTTTGGAAAAGCTACCAGTCTAGAAGCTTTTCATCCATGGATCAACACTTTTGTGTATTGGTCCTCTGCAAGCACCCCAACAAGAACAGTTTTGGAACAATGTTACAAAAAAAGCAAGATTTATGGGGGTGAAAGTGTCGTTTAAAAGGGCAGCTGCATAGGGGGAAGGTATGAACATTTTGGCATGCAGACCCTGAAGATCTAAGCTTTCCCTCCTTCTCCTTCCAATATATCATTTAAAGAAGAAAGTACTGTCTTTCCTTGCCCCACTCAGTCTCTTAGATCACAATGACTACAATAGCTACTATGGCACCAATAACATAACATCAAAGTTGATAGCTGAAACTTCTCGCAGCTGTGTTAATCGCTGTCTCAGGTGAACAGGCTCCAGCGTGTGTCCTCGAGACAGCCTTGTGAGAACGTGAAGAACTATAACGCACCCCAGCTTAAAATGAAAAAAACCCTGCCTGTTACTGCCTTTTATTTTATAAACAGAATAAATGTACTCCCCGTACCTGGGACAGGGTGGGGAGTGACTGCTGGGGCAGCAGCTCTGCTGAAAAGGACCTGGGGGGACCTGCAGGACAACAGGCTCGGCATGAGTCTGCAGTGTCCTGGCAGCAGGAGAGGTTAGCCCTTCGTGGTTATTCTGGAGGCGGTAGATTGATGGACATGGTTGGTTGCTTCTGCTTGGCACTTGCTAGGCCACACCTGAAATACTGCATCCAGTTTTGGGGCCCAGAGGGTGGGGGGGACATTGGTAAGCTGGAGGGAGCTGAGCAGAGAGCCCCCAGGCTGACTGGGGCTGGAGGACTTGCCCTGAGAGAAGCTGACAGAGCTGGGCTTCTTCAGGAGAGGCGGCTTTGTGGGCACATGGCAGGGGCCTCCCAGCACCTGTGAGCAGGTTTTTGAGAAGGCAGAGGCAGGCGCTTCACAGAGGTCTGTGGCAAGAGGGTGAGATACTTGTCATAAACTGAATAGGGACAGTTACGACTTGGCATAAGGAAAAGTTTCTTCACTACAAGGCCAGTTGAGTATCGATGCAGGTCGCCCAGAGAGGCTGGGAGATCACCGTCCCTGGAAGATTTCATGCCCAACTGGGCAAAGTTGGAAACAGCCTGGTCAGACCTGAGAGCTGCCCTTGCATGGAGCAGCAGGTTGGACTAGAGGCCTGCTGAGGTCCCTACCAACCTGAATTATTCTGTGCATCTATGACTTCTTGACAGTGGGTGAGTGAACATCACTTAATTTTATTTTTAATGCTACTTTATTTGTTACTTATATTATTGTAGTGCTTAAGAGCCTGGTTTACATGAACAAAACCCTTCTCTATACAAAAGCAAAACTCCTATGGCTTATGGTAGGCATTTTCAGGGTGTGCTACTGAGTTTCCTTTGTAGAAGCTCCTCAAGGCAGTGTAAAATGTGCTTGGCTTCCAATCTAACTGTTTTTGCTAAACCGGTTTTATTTCAGAAAACTGTAAATACATTTCCTTGTCTTGGTGAGATTTTTTTGTTGTTGTTATTTAATTCATTGTGCCCTGTTATAATTGACCAATAAGGAATTTCAGTAATTTCCCATGCTTTTCAGATCTTGAGAAGATGTTGTGCAGGCTTAATTCTTGAGAATTCAGACACTAAATCCTTAGGATGTTTTTTGTTTGTGGTATTAGTTGATTATGAGTCCTCTACCTTGATAGTCACTCTGCTCAGTTCTAGTATAACTTGCTGCTATTAACTAGTCTTTTTATTGTATGTGCGTATATATAATAATTATTGCTAGTAATCCTTACCTTAGCAGAATGGCTAGCTTAACAACAGAGTTAATAATATAACTTGCATCTGATGTTAAAATTGACTTAAAATAGTCTAGTGACTTCTTGGTCGGTGAGGAAAGGAGAAAATCCGCTTCATTCGCCCATTTGAAGAGAAACCGTATTTTGCTGGTTTCTGCTGTTTTGAAGTCTCATGCCTAGTATCAAAGACAGCTTGATTTTGAAATCAACTTTGACAAGCTAAGATTTTGAAAAATAATACTGCTGTGGCTTCTTGGCTCTGGCGTCATTGTCAGTGATTCACAGAGCACTTCACAGGCTAAGGAGCAGAGCAGTGGAGGTAGGGGAAGCAATTCTTTAATTCTGCTTCATACGGCTGAATGAGTAAGGTAAGACGGAAAAGCTCTTCATTAATCTCTCCTTCAGAGTTTTCTCCTTGATCCTGGTTCATGCTGGAAAGAAGACATGGATTTTTGCACTATGTGATCCCACAGTGAGTTTCAGGAACAGCATGAAAGAAAAAATTCTCTGTGATGTCTTTTCCCTATACTATTCCAACGTCCAAAATCTGACCTTTCCATGGGCTTCAGAAGAATCCCAGCCCTCCAGTTACCTACAAGCTATAGGGAAAGAAGCTGCACATACTCGATGTAGTGAAAAAAAACCCAGGAGCCTCATCCTGAGACTGTAAATACATTCCTTATTGTCTCCTTTCCTGTAGGCGTTGGTAGATCTCAGTACAGTATTGCAATCATGAGCAATCAAGTCTCTGGCTGGATTACAGTATCATTTAAAAGATAAATTAGGCTGTTACGTGCCTTCTGTTCCTCAGATCGTACATTGCTGTGATTCAGGTTTTTCTCACCAACAGTGAGGAGTCGAAATCTGTAAAAAGATTAATACACAAGAGTTCCCAAAATCTATTTTAGATCTGATACATTCAGCAAAAGTGCAGGTCAAGGGCTTTAACATACGATATTGATAACGCCTGATAGCACTGCATCATGTGAAGTCCCTTACACAGGATAGGACTCTTGGAAGAAGTTGTGAACTGAAGATGAAGGAAAGTGTTATCTTCCAGTATTGGAACTTTCAATTTCCAGAGTGGCAGAAAAAAGCTCCAAATGACCTTTCCACTAAAACCAGAAGGCCAAGAAACTCAGATGAATTTGTTCTGCAGGAGCAGGCCACAGACTGGTACAAATAGTTGTAACCTTTGCTCTGACTTGAGAAGCACAGTCTTGCTTTTGCGTAAGCAGAGGCTGATACCCATAAATAACTGATTTCAAGTGGCAGCAGAATGGTTGCAAGGCTGCAGAGGACAGGGGGCTGAGGTTAAAATCTCTTTGTGGTGCTTTGCTTTGCAAGCACTGTTTTCCGTGAAATGCACAGAGCTACGTTATGCTGTTGTATCACAGCAGAAGGTTGTGGCTCTGGTGGAATTCAGAGGTCTTCCTACAACGTCTTAAAACAAATGTAACCATCAAATCCAAACCTATCACTTCAGTCTTCAATAGCATATAAATATTATAGGAAATTGTGGAACTCTTGATGATTTAATTTCTTGAATATCAGTGATGCACGTTTTATACCTGACATGGGTGGATTGGGTACTGCCCTCCATCTCCCCCCAAAAAAACTCGGAAAATCCTTCATCCAAATGCCTACTTGACTAAGCTAGAAAATTCTTAAATAAGAGATTTTTCTTCAGTCTGCTGTCAGAGAAAGGAAGCCTCAGTGTCTGAGGAAAAGCACTGAATTCCCCCCCACACTTTTTTTGTGTAATTCTTTAAGTGTTATTAACTGCTTGCCTTTGTTAACAATTTTTCTTGTATTTTCCAATTTTTTTTCCCAATTTAAAAAGGAGCCATGGTGTGTTAGCTGAAGTCTGCTATTTGGCAGTGAGCACTTTCTGGCTGGGTTTGGGGAAGGGGAGGGAGGAATGAGGAGAGGCAGAAGTGACCGCCTCATCTCCATCAGACTGGCATGGGCAGGGGTGCCCAGTGTGCCAGGGCGTTCAGCGCTGAATCCCTTGGCTCTGTTTCGGTGCGGTTGTTGTGATTCATTTCAGTGGGCTAACTTGCATGTATTGTTGCAACAAAAACAACTCTGGAAATTTTCTTTCAGTCCAGAAGCATAACTGTAAATATGTAATCTAAACAGAAAAAAAAAATGACAGCAACTATATAAGTGGTTTTTTTCTCTTTATCATTTTCCTGATTCTGATGAATTTGTTTTTTAAAGTTGTGGTTTGGAAAAGGGAAATTCCTGATTTGGGAGCATGCATGTGTGGTGTCTGTCTTCTGCCAGTGTTTGGATCAATTAAAGATAGCCAAGAAAATAAACTGTTTTCCAGGAAAAAATTATGCTGGCAAGAAAAAGGAGGTGTCAGAATCAGTGAGTCATAAAGGTGACTCTCTCCTGAATTGAAAGAAATGATATAAAAGCTTAGCCTAACATCCTACCGCACCCAAACCCAATTTTTGTTTCGACAAGGGGGCCTTCAGTTTTGGAATAACATGAAAAAACTCATAAATCAACAAAGTTCAAGCAACTCGAATGATCCTTTATTAGAAACAGCTTGCCTTTTCTAAAGAGAAGCAAAAATACCCTCAAAACATTTTAATTATGAACATGCAGATCTTCAGTCTTGCTGGAGCCTTATTTTCTCCTTCCCTCAGATCAGTGCCGCTCTACCCATGTCGCTCCTCTGCCGAGGGTGCTGGGCAGATGGGTGCTTTCTGTCAAGGTGGGTACTTCTGCCTGCTGGAGGTGCGGGCTGTAGGCAGTGCTACGTTTTTCTCTCCGGACACCCCAGGCATGCGGCCACTTCTGAAAGTGGAGGCGGTGGCTGTTGCATTGCGGTTCCTGGCATCCAGAGCCTCTTAGATTGGCACAGCACAGTGAGGGTTTGGATATTCCCTGTGAGGGGACGAGTGTAAAGGGAGCAGAGTGTTAAAAATAAAGCTGGTGAAGCTGCAAAATAATTTCGCCTCTCTCACTTATCTTTCAATGATTATTTTCTCCCAAGAAGCAGTCCCCAGTTAGATTTGCAGAGGTTCACTTGGTATGGGTGCTCTTCAAAGACGAACATCAAACTAGATTTATTCCAGCCTCACATATGAAGGATGCACTGCAGTTGGTGCTAGAGCCTTCTCAGAGTATCCTAAACAGAAAGATCCATACTTTCATTAAAAAATGCATCTCAGTAATAAATGCTTTGCTACTTCATTCCTTTCCCTCATTTTGCTTCTTGTGGGTAGCTTCAGGGGAGAAAGTAAGCAAAGCTGTCGTAGATAGCTGTGGGATAACTTAATGAAAATTCACAGGGGTAGTACTGAGGTGACATTCCAGTAAGATTTAATAGAAAACTTGTCTACCAGTGCTTGTGGGGTTTTATCCATTAATTTCCATTCATTGTAGTTTGGTAGTGTCTCTGATGTAGCACTGCTGAATAATAGTTTTAATTCTTTACCTTTTATTTTTGGATTTCAACCAAGACTCTTGAGTGCATATTCTGGTTATAGGCAGATCTGGTATTTGTGGGTTTTCCATCCCCCTCAGTATGTGTTAGTTTTTCAGTGCAGCGCTTAATTCTCCAGTGCCATACTGGGTTTTCTTTTTAATTTTAGAATTGTGTGGAGAAAACTTGCATTTCAGCTTCCCACATTAAGGGCCTTGAAATCAATAGATCAAAGCCAGAGCAGGCTTCTTGGAAGTGGTGCAGTCTCAAACTGTGTTGAAAGCTTTTGTTTTCTGCCTTTTTCCTGTCTCTTAGTGTCTCCCAAGAGAAGGAAGAGCGTAAAGGGGATCTCTGTGTAGGGAAAGGGGAGTATCCCATCACTGTATGCTTGCGGTATAGGGCTACGTGACTAGGAGGAGCTGACTTCCAGAAGTAGCAGTGGTGGCAGCCTTTGTATAGGACAGGGAGCTCCAATATGAAGCATCAAAGTGACAGTTCCCCGCAGCTTGAAGTGGGCTCCAGTACTCCCAGGAAATAGGTGCTGTTGGATGAAGTGCTGCTGGAGAAGAGGCTGTCAGTGTTAGCTATGGGCAGTGAACATTTTCCAGTGTGTGCAGCCTCAACCAGGTTGAAGTTTTCTTTTAGGGTTGAGAGGGAAAAGGTAGGCATCTCATACACCAAAAGGTACGGAGAGAGCAAAACATAAGCTCCAGTTTTGTATTTTGTGAGGAGGGAGAGTGCTTTAGACTTAAAACTGCAGCTGCATGCAAGGTGTAAGTGGTTGGTGAAGCAGATGTGATAGTCAACAAAGTTGAGATGCCTACACATGTCAAAAACTCTTGCTGGTACTCTGTTTACTTTGAGGAGAAGCTTTCATTTCTTCAACAAAAAGCAAGTTAGAAAAATGGCTCTTCTACTATGTAGAAAGCTTCTGGCAAGGGGAGGAGGTCAGTCCAACTGTGTACACTCGTGTCCTATGTTGTCCAGAGGCGTATCATCGCAGATTTCCTTAGGACAATGGCATGAGATGGAAGGAGCTGCTGTCTGACAATTCCTCCACAACCAATTGCATTTACGGATTGCCATGAAAGTGTCTTATAAATGACTGAGCTTGAAGCAGTATTTGTTGGCCTGTGCACTTGTTCTGCTCCACAGAGCTGTGATTTCTTCCTGCCAGAAGTCTAATGAGGCTGTTGGAAGGAAAGAGCGCATCTGGGAATTTCTAGAGTGTGGTAACTATAGCTCTTTCACTCCCAGTGCAGTGGCAGATTATTTGGACTAATACAACTAGGAACTTTGTTCTTGCTAATAAATCAGAGTGCCTCTTTCTTGCTCATCAACAACCCATCTGATTTCAAATCTGACTTGATTGACTAGAGGGCTTTGGGCCATTTTACTTGCTGTTTGTGTGGGCAAGGTTGGGGGATTTTGTTGTCTGTAAATGACTGCCCAGTAACCCATCTGTTAATGCGGAGCAGTATAGGTGGCAAAAGACACTCACTTGATGCATCTGTCACATGGACGCTGCCGGCTGTCTGCATCCTATGTAGCCTAAGTGCTTTAAATATCCTTATGCAGGAGAATGGCTATTGCAAGCTCACTTGAATAATTTCTGTGTAGTTGGTCATCCATCCTCCTTGTATCTTTGTATCTTCTGGTGCATATAACTTCAAGGTTTTTCTTCCAATCTTGTTGCTGGGTTTCTGAGTGGGCCCTTCTTTTTAGTGCTATTTTGAAGGACTGATAAAGCTGCATTGCCACTTCAAGCACCATCATAAGGACCAAAGTATATTTCTTAGGTAAGAAATGCAGTATCTTATTTCCTGTGCTGTATGTTGGAGCTTAACCAAGTAGGTAAGATCTTGGCTCAGAGTAACTGCTATGCCTTGAGCTTCTGATGAACGATCTTATCCTGTCTTACCATTTGGACAAGCCAGTCCAAATATGATGCAGAGAAAAAAAGTTTAAGAAATTTAGTTGAGAGAAGAGAAGAGATGAGGAGGAGCAGAGTCTGGACAAAGAACATCAAGAGAATGCAACCTGTAACAGACAGGCACTTCAGAGGATATAAGCCAGATCAGGCATTTCTAATCCACTGTAAAATCCTTTTATTTTTCTGGGGAGTCCTGGTTGGAGTCAGGATCATGATGCAGGAGAGATGCAGCTCTTTCTACTGGAAATATAGGATAGCAATTCTACCTTCAGTAAGCTGCTTGGCAGAGCCTAAGAGAGCTCCTCCGGTACATAGTTTCTGTGAAGTTGTTTCTTTTCTTAACAGTTACTCTGTGCCAGCATTTATTATCCCTTTCCACCTTAGTGGAAAGTGAAAAGCATTGAGTACAGATACGTACTGACTTGCCTCATCTTCTCTTTGGAAGAGACTTGGATAACTCTCAAATTCATTCCAGAGTTACACTGCTGTGTTTCTGAAGGGAGCAGTAGCTTCTTTCCTTTGCTGCTTCTGTCTTCCTCCTTCATACTCCCATTTTTAGGGTAGAAGGTAGTGGTGGTGGCAGATGTTAGTTAAACTCTAGTGTCAGCTCCTGCTCTTTGCTTTGAGGTTGGGCTGAACATATTGCTTTCCAGCTCTAGGCAGTTGTTCCTCTAGTCAACTTGAACAGCGTTTCATCCTGACAGCTGTTTTGCTGACATTATTCCCAGTTAGTTATTCATTGGGATTAAGGGCTTTCTGCAGCCAGAACTCTTTGCCGGGAGTGTGCCGTCAGTTGGCAGACCCATTAAACCAGTAATTCTATAGTGCTTAAAATTTTTTATTTGCCCTGCATCCTTCATATTTAGAGTTCCAGCTTAATTGTCCCATGGGCAAAGAGTAAAGACTTACCATAAATACTGTCCTTTTTCTACATTTTCCCCTCCCCTGCACTATTTTTCAAGCCAAAACCATAAAAGCCAGACTTTGTTCAGCTTTGCTTGTTCTTGGGGCACCACAGATACCATGTGTGTGCTTGGGGCTCTGTATGCAACAGTTCCCTGAACACTTAGTGAAGTCTGTAAGCAACAAGAAGGTCTCTCTCAGCATGTGTTTGTCTTGTTCACTCCCTGAAGATGATTATTGCAGTTTCCAAATTTGATCATATGGGTAGCATGGTCTTGGGAAGAGAGTTCTTATAATGGTGGTGATGATAGCACTGGTGCCAGTGCCTTCTGCTAGTGCTGAAGGTGCAGGTAGTGTCCCTCCAACCTGGCGTCCTCCTGTCTTGTGGAGGTGGCAACAGTGGTTGTTGTCAGCACAGTTGGGCTGGGTGTAGCTAGAGGAGAGTACTCTGTGTTTTGGGGACACTTGGTGCTTGAATGGCCATTCTTCTCACTTCTTTTCTGCTCAGCAGTCACCTGAAAATAACTTGTGTCTTATCGTTTGGGAGCTCCAGTTTTAAGCTAATGTGCAAGCGTTCCTCCTGTAATTAAAATCAAGAATCAGTTCTATTTTGGATCTGTAGCTTAGTTTGTCCTGGCACTGGTCCAGGCTGGATGGAGAGGCTTTGTTTCCTTATGCAGGTTGTTTTGCTGCTGCTAAGCAGGTAAAAGGAAGAACTCCGATTGGGGTGCGTGCTCTTGCCACATCTGTTTCTTTTCTAATACGTTTCTTACTGGCCTTGGATCTCTTGCATGATGAAGAGAATGTTAAGCATATGTGTTGGTCTCTCATGGACTGCATCTGACTTCAGCTCCAGTGACACCTATTCACACATTGTGTCTGTAATGTTCTGTGCAATTCTAGAAAGAATTGTGATAACGCCTTAATTTTTATCATACCAATACCCTTTCCCTAGGCTCATCAATTTGTTCTGATTTATCCTGCTGCCAGAGTGCACTGAATGAATTTGGTATGCTTCTGGTGAGCGGTTCTCTCATGGGCTAACCATGGGTGTGAAAGGACAAAAACAAAGGTGGTTTTCATTATTAGAAAGAACAAAGCCATGAATAAAAGGGCAAAAGAACGGATATCCCTTTCAACAGGAGATAAATTTCCAATACTCTGTTCAGCTGATGTGTGTTGTATTTTTAGACTTAACTGACTTTGATTTAAAACACTACTAATTTCAAATACCAGCCCATTTTATATTTGGAAAATATTTGGAAAAGCAGGTGTGTTTTCAGGAGTATGATCTGACACAACAGAATTCTGTATCTGGAATGACAGAATAATGTTAAAACCTATTTAAAACAAAACCAAAACCCAAACCAACTCCTGCTACCATGTCTATAATCAAAAGGTTCATCTTCTTGAAACTGAAGACTACAAAAACCGACTTGCTTACTTAAATGTGATCAGCAGAAAGACTTACTAGGCAAGTACTGAGAAACTGATTTTTTTTTAACTTAAATGGGAGACTCAGTTTACATGTCCAGCTTTCTCTCAAAAACCAAAGAATTTTAATCCCGTGCCTTCCGTTTGTACTGTCTTGTACTTGGCTGTTCCAAGGATAGGTTTAGGCCACACTGCAGACCAAGCAGGTGATCCAGCTAAGCTTGGTGGAAGTGGAAGTGGAACATGGCTTACTGGGCCTCTGTTTTTTGCAATTAAAGTAAAAACTGCCAGCCTTGCCCTACAAACTCAAAGCACATCAGCATCCAAAAGCCCACCACCTTGGTTCCATTTTTGTTTAAATTATAGTTTTATAAAGTAGCCTACAGAGATTCCTATGTAATACATCTATTACCAATATTGCCTGAAGCTTGACAGCCTTTGACAGTGGTCCAGGCTGGAGTCAAGATTCTAGCTCAAGACGAGATCTTTAATTATTTAGTCCCTNAATTTAGTGTGCTAAGACTAACTTGGCCGTAGGTCAGTTTGCTCTCTTTTGTTGTGGCTTTAAGTTAGGTTAACAGAATTAAATTCCATAACCTGAAGGATAAACAACCAGCTGTTTGCTATGCAAAAATAAATTATTTGTGGTTTTAGGTACATTGACTTTTTTTAATCTATTATGATTAATAATTATGATTCTTAATCTATTATGATTAATACCATATAGATCAGTTGGTATAATATTGCAGAGAGCTGAGGAAGGCTCAGTGTATTCTTCTGAGCATACCTGACTTTCTACACCAGTAGGGCTTTCATGTATACAGCACCAGAAAATCCAGCTTCATGCCTTCTTACGAGCTCTGCTGTTCATGAACACAAGTGAATAGTAATGCAAATGATGGTTTCCTGTATACATAGAATGTCTCTGCTATGCATGGGCTACTGCTGCAGTTTTAGCCTCCACTAAAGCCCAGCCAAGCTATTT
>VYZW01050101.1:150087-163675 GCA_013401315.1 Balaeniceps rex
TTGCTTTTAAGGTTGTCTGAATTCTTTGGCTGAAAATTCAGCATGTGAAGGTTAATAGATCAAAATTTGTCTGTCATAAAGGCTGTGGAAGCTTAGTCTGTCAGTTTGTCTTGGTAGTGGATCTGCTTGCTATCGCTATGCTATTCTAAATCTGCTTTATCTCAGTAACATCTTCACTAACTTCTGTAATTAGAATGAAAAGTCAAACTGAAATGATTCATTTAATACCCACTACGCTCATTAATTTTTTGTTTTAGTATACTGTACAATAGTATTCACTTGGAACTCTCTAAAATCTAAGATGTGTTGTGGCAGATTTGAAGTAGGGATCTATTTTTTAGTTTAAAAATCTACAAATTTCACTTTCCTCTCTTGACCAAACTACAAGGTGTAAAAACTGCCTAAGGCTGTTAGGTACATTTAACAAGAATAGATGCATGTAATTTTTTTTAAATGATGGAAGGAGAAATTAAAGAATTTCTCTGTAATATCATCCATAATAAGTTTGACTAGGAACCATAATAAATTTCACTTCATCTTGGTAATCAATAAATCAATTCAGTGTTACGGAAGTAGGATGACTTGGAGTCCAAGTGGTATGTCTGGTGTGATCCACAATACAACAATGTTTTGAACTTAAAGAGTGCTAAATGTTCACAGGTAGTGGGCATTCAACAAAATAAAGGATTTTTAAGGGAATATTGTATGGGACCTGGGATCAGCCTAAACCAGTATAGTTGGCTTTTTTACTTTTTTGTCCCCATAGTCCTTCTTTGGGCATGTACAAGTCAGTGCAGTTGTAGGGAAAGCACTGTCTCAATGTATAACCCTTCAATTGTAAAATATGCCAAGTATTTTTGAGACAAACAGGTCCTACTAGCTGGTGATTCTTTGCGGTCTTTAGACCAGGAGGTCTGAAGAGAAGGTGTGTGTCAAGTACGCACACAGGCACACCAACCATGCATTTAAAGTGATGTCACATTTCCCTGCAGCTAATTCTTGGAAGGCCGTGGGGACAGCAAAGTGATACTATCACATTCAGGTAGGAGGTAAATTTCCGACTCATCCCAGAGAATCACTCTTGCCTAGGAGACCCTTCAGGTTTTAAAAAAATTTGGCTATTTTCAAAGCACATGGGTCACCCTTTAAATCTTACGATAGAAGCTTGGTTTTTGTATCTGTGTCTTTTGTGCTGCGACTGTAACATGAGCTGGCTTATCTCAAATAAAAGCTTCAGGGAATCGGAAAACTATATATTTGAGTTAAGTTTTAGGATGCCATTGTAAGACTTTTGTTACCATTTTCGTAAGGTAAGTGTTGATCAGAAAGGAAACCTTATCTGTCTGGCTTTGAAGCACAGGTTCTACATCATACAAGTCTCTTTTGGTGTGTTGGCATGAAATCATCTCTTGGAACAATAGTTGCACTATGACAGTGGGCAGAAGTAGAGGATAGGCTCCCAAATGGGAAGCAGAATAAAAGTTTTGGCTGGAACCCTGGGAAAATGCTTGCAGCTAGTGTCTCTTGTGAAAATGAGGAGAAACTTGAGATTTTAGTACAAGGTAGCTTTGTGCGGGTTTCTGCTGATGGCAAGGAGAATGTGGAAAGTTGCATGGCAGACACTTGATAACCAGGCACCAAGAAAAATACCTTTTGATGTTAAATCCTGTAGGTCCAGGTGGTTTCTGAAAAACTGAGAATACACCTATTTTTCCCAAAGTAGCTGACCTTGAAGTAAGGGGAGGAGCTGGCAGAATGAAGCTACCCAAAAGAGGATTTTTGAAGCTGGAGTGTGCCTGTTGCACTAACTTGATCCAGACATTATCTCATGCGGGCTCTAGAAAAAGCCCCAAATACACTAAAGAAGGTAGTTGTATCCTGCTGGCAAGAGTGTGATCATCATATCTGGGGTTTGTTTATTTTTCCCATTCCTTCATATATGTGAGCGCCATCAGATTCTCACCTCTGAAAATCAGACTTTCTGTTCTGTAAATGGTGGAAGAAGGTAGCTGGCTAACTCCCTCTGTGTTTTCTTGGGTGCTCTTGCAGAAAGCCTTACAGAAGACAGACACAATGTATCAGTCTTTATCTAGTTACCCTAAAATTTGAGGGTTGAGGTTACAGGCAGTAGGGTATGTTTTTTGTAGGGTCATTAGTAGCTTTTTTCCCTGTGATTTCTCTGACGAGGGTCTCACAGCATTTGCCTGAAAGTGTTATGACTCTTATAAGTCCTGTTGTGGTTTTGTTTAATGTGGTATTAGAACAACATCAAGCATTTTGAGTAAAAGACTATCCTTTATTGATATCTTCTACTGTGTGGCCATTCAGTTCACCCATTAAATGTTACTGAGGACCCAATTTCTGAATACAAATATAGATTGGGGAGGAAATAAACAAGCAGACAAATACACATGAAGAAAGATTTGCGTAGTAACTCTTAGTCACAAAATTGAATAAACAAAGTTGATTCAAGACTTAGTCACGTCTTACCACCTCTTAAAGAGCTTGACGGTTTTTCTTCCAGTACTTAAGTAAATGTGGTGAATGAAAATTCTAAAGCTAGAATTTTTCTTAACTGGTTTTATCAAAAAGTAGATTATTGGCTCACATGAACTAAATATCTGAGCTTTATGTAAACTATTTGCTTGGCATATTAATTTTTGACTGGGGAAAGATGGTGTTGAAGCTTAAATTGATTCTGCAAATTCAGTTCCTGTGGAGGTTTTCATGACTGCCAGCATGAGGAGCATCACCATCTTTATTTCAGGGGAAAATGAGTTTCAACATAACAATGTTATGACATACGCAGTTGAAGTTCCTTTTACAAATGTTTACATGCATTTATGAGTCAAAGCAGGATGACACACAGAGACTGAAGTAGGATTTTGATTCTCAGTCTTCAGCTGGCTTTTATTCCATCTAGCCATATATACAGTGTTGAATATATGTAGGTAAAGGACACCTGATCTTTTCATCCCTCCCTCTGAGATTCAGTTAAGGGATCGAGGTTAGAGGAATGAAGTCAGTGACCAGCTTCACACAGCTGGAGGCAGCTCATGCCACCTGCTCTAGGCTGGGCCTTAGCTCTAGCCAAAAGACCACCTGTCTCTGAGAGCTGACCTCAGAGATGGACTTTGCTGTGAGGTGAGGCTGTCTGAGCACAGCATCCTTTTCCATCATGCTTGGCTGGCATGCTGGGAAATAGCTTGTTTGTGGATTTTCTTTTTTAATTGTGAGGGTTTAACTCACTGTAGCACAGATCTCATTGTTGCTGAAGCTGGGAACACGCTAAGCTATTGATGTGGGCATCTGCCAGATTTCTGACTTAACTCTTGGCTTTCAGAAGATTCCCAGGTGCCATTGTTGCATGACATGTTTAAGAGCCTCGATGCCTCAGTCAGGTTAAGGGTCTGCTGTTCACAGCTCTTCCACCCAAGCCACTGAGCCCCTGTGGCAGTATTTCCCCCCTTATTTTTCTCCTGCTGTTATTTTCATGCTGTTGGTTTCTTGGTCTTGCAGCTATGACCCCTGAGAGTGTTATTAGGCAGGTTCCACTGGGAGGTAATTCTCCCAGGTGTGAGAGTCACCCCTCCTTCCCTCCTTTTCCTTACCTCTTGCTTTGTAGATTTTAGCTCATATTAAGAGGAAGAACAAGACCTAGTGCACAGCAAAGTAGATGAGTCATTTTAATATTTGATAACTATTATCCCATGGTATATATACACAGAATCTTAACAGCTAATCAGTACAAAACACTTGTAGCTAATTAATTGACATTCGCCAATCAGCGCTAATAGCATCATATATGGGAATGACTGTACTCCTCCAACATTCAGGTGCAAAATCTGCCTCTAGTTGGGCAGCTGTGCAGGTAAATGGGCACTGTCCCCAGCTGGACCTAGGAATGGGCCTTTCGAACTTGGAGGTCTGAAACGAGACAGAGTATCGTTAGCCAGCTCTGCTGCCCGGAAAATGTTCTGTAATAAATGGTGACATGTGAGTGCCTTCACTGAAGCGCCTTGCCTGTCAGTTTGGTGGCAGGACTCCTCCAGTTGTATCACTGATGCAACTCAACAGGGAATACTCCGGAAGGGGAAGGCTGTATCAAGAGCACAGCTTGACTGATGCCTGTGGCCATCTTTAAGCATGCCATTCCTTTTCTAAAACATACACTGAACCCAAATATCCCTGACATGTCCAACTGCTCCTGAAATTCCTTCCTCCTCCCTCTCTCCCCAGATCCTGATGCCCTCCCTCCTCTTCTGTCTTGCCCAAATGGTTTGTTGGCCTCAAAAAAGACGATTCCTAATCTGGTGTCAGCCACTCTTCCTGGCCATGAGACTTGCAGTGTTTCCCCTCTGTTTTGAAGTGTTGTCCCCATTCTGCCAGCAGAAGGGATGCCGTGGAGATGGCTTGCTGTTTTAGCTACCTTTTTAGCCCAGCCAAGACCCGTTCTAGCGATGGGCTGACCCACTCAAATGCTAAGCAGGCCCTGCAACAGCCTTTAGGCAGGGCTTTATCAGGGAAAAAGTGTCAACTGGAAATGTAATAGATCAAAACACACCAGAATGTGGATTTATTGTCTGATTTCATTGCAGCTGATGTATAGGTAGATTCTTACCACTGCCATAACTCCATCCGTCAAGGAGGGAGTATGGTGGACAGGATTATTGACCAAGCCTCTAGCTTTCTCAGGGGGCAATGGGCTCAAAGAAAGGGTGTATAAATTTGTATTTTTGAAGTGTCATTGTATTTAAGTTAAGCCAGAAAAATGGCATGTCCTTGCTGCTCTCAGAGCTACGAGGGGAAGGCCATGCTGTGGTAGCTGTCTGGTTAAAAGCAGGGTGGCTGCTCTTAAATGTGCCATCAGGCGATGCTTCACCCCAGCCTTTTAGTGCCTGAGGTTAACCTCAGAGCACCGCTGCGGTGCCCAGCTCTGGTGCAGGACTTCCTGGCCGCTCCTGGGGCCAGAAATGGGCTCTCATGGTTTTTCTGTTTAGCTCAAAGATGAGAAAAAATTAGCTGGCTGGGGGAAAAAAAAAAACCAAACCCAGAACTAAAATGACTGCAGGATGATGATTGATACACACAGATTTTAAGGAAAATGTAGTTTGTAAACTACAGCTTTGTCTTCACAAATATGTTCTTTCAGAGAAGCTAAAGACAGCTCCATTCTTTTCTTCTGTACATCAGTCATTTAGAGGTGATATATGTTCAGGGAATCAAATTCTGCAACAAAGTGAGCTCCTGTAATGGGCTTGGCAGATGCTCTGCAGGGTCAGAGCATTTTGGAATTCTTGGGCTTGGGTGTTTTTTTTCCCATTTTCTTAATTCTTTTTTCCCCCCTTTCTAGAAGCTGTGTTTGTGTGTGGTTTGTTCATGTTGTGTTTGCAAGTGGCTTTTTCTTTTTTTTTGGTCTTTTCATTTTTCCCCCTTTAAGGGGCAGTTCTGAAACTCTTAGCATTTCTGGGTGTTCTTATTTGCAGTTGATGTGTGTGGTTCATTTTCACCACCAAATGGGAAAGAAGAGGGATAGGTTAAGGCTCCTATAGCAGTCTGCCTAAACTTCCTGCAGGAAAAAAACAGCTTTGCTTGTCTTTGAATATATATGGGTAAAATAAAAGTATCTCAGATATCTTTTGATTGCCCGCTGCTTGCTGGCATGTATATATATTCATTAAACTATCCCGGCAGTCCCGGGGAGGGCAGCTGAGGTAGTCCTGCCTTGTGCCAAGTCTAGCGGCACGCTCTTGTGTCGTTGCTTACAGCTGCTGGGCTGAGCTGCCTCCGTTAGATGTGGAATTAATCTGGTAGCAAAGGGCATTGTTTGTCTTTTGCCAGGGAGGCCTTCAAAATAGCTAAGGTCTGGAGCTTCTGACTCTATGAGGTTTTTTTCTGTCCTCTATCCTTAAGCCTTTGCAACAAGTCCAAATGGCTTCTTCCTTTCAGACAAATTTAGGAACTGCTATCATGTAGCTTGTGGCATGCAGTAGAACTGGGAACAAATGTGTGCACAATGATATATTTGATATCGTTTGATCTATGGAATGCCACACTCCATCCCCATGCCCCAATTTTTTCCTCCATTTCCCAACCCCCTCACTCCTGTGGAGCTGCCTAGTAGTTTAAAATTCTGCCAGCTCTTAAGAACGACAAAATCATCCACATGTTGTACCGAAAGACTAAGATAATGAAAATTTTCTATTTGCAGAACATGACGCTAAAGCCCTTATTAAAAAAAAATCAACTCCTTCAAAAATTCAGAAAGCCTGGTTATAAATCAGGCTTTTGGAGTAAAGTGACGTTGTTAGTAGGCATGTGTGAGTCTGTGATGCGAAAAACCACTACGAAACTGCAGTTGCTTAAACCTTCCTGCACTATGCTGGCTTGCATTCTTGTGGGATGTTGAAAGCTTTCATTGCTATGCAGTTTCTCCGTCCATGGCTGATGCTGTGATCCTTCTGCTTTCTAACTCTTGTGACTTAAGCAAGGGGGAAATGAAAGCTCTTGTTCACAGATTTACGGTCCCAAAGCATTCACTTTAGCAAGGGGTCTCTCTGGTTTTTGCCTTCCCCCCCTTCCCCTTTTTCCTGGCTGTTCAGTATTAGCAATATATTGGAAGAGTGTTTCTAACTTATGGCCACAGGAAATACAGGTGTCAGCTGTCTCACACAAGAGTTGTCACTGATTAACTTAGAAATTAGTAGTAGACCAATTTCAAAAGTGAGATTTTTCCCACTCAGCTTCACATGGCTTATCAATAAAGGAGTATTCCTAGCAACCAAATTGTACTGTATTTTTTTCAAACCATAATGTTAATGCATTTGCAGTATTAATGGAGGTTGGATGGGCTTTGGGACAGCCCTGTTGCTGCTGAATTTTCTAAAGCTGAAAGTTGCTGGATTTATTAAATGGATGCTACTTGGCAACCTTGCTCTTGGCATTGACTCCTGCTGTACAGGTCAGCGTTGCAGCATTCGCAGCAGTGAGGAAGTGATCCAGCTTGAGTGTGACACCCGTAGGCAGTGCCAAGTCCCTGGCATTGCCGGTTGCCTTATGCCGATCACGGTGACTTCTGTTTTGTATTACAGTGATAGAAGATGTAGCAGTAAGCCAGCAGCAGGTAGAGGGTGGTTGCATTTGAAAAGTAAGTGTGTGCTAACTCAAAGGAAGGTTTGACTCGGAGCAAAGACTGCTCACTAGTCTCCAAGGGAAGGAGACCCTGGGAACTCAATGGAAAGTAACCATTCTTCTTCAGAGATATCTGCTCTGTGAAGTGCGGAGGGAGGACATGGTTTGAGAATGGACATTCTGCAAACAGTTCCTGTGAATCCTTCTGGATTTTTTTTTATTTATTTTTTAACGCTTAGCTGCTCTTCATGTTTCAATCTGGTCCTACCATGAATGGTCTCTTGCAGTGCACTGTGCAATCTCTTACTAGGGAAAGGGCAGCCAAACAATAAACAGTAGAGTTATGTTTGGTCTCTGACTGTAAATTAAAACAATTCTTTTAAGTTGGAGTAGTGCTGAGGTTTGACTTTCCATAAGTCATATCTCATGAGTATTTTGCCAGTATTTCTGGCCAGATGTAACACAATGGTTTAAATCCTCTGGAACAGAATTTGTACTTGGACACTTCACTTATTAGTGGCTGCTATGAAATGCCATCATCAAATTTATGCTGGTGTATTAGTTTTGCGCAGCCCTATAGGTCAGAGTACACATTGGCAGGAAGGGTCCCAGGTTTAGGGGACAGGAAATTACACTGGACAGGAAAAATGGCACTGCTGATAAAGGCGTGATTTCAGCGTAGGTCATGGCTGTCAAGCATCAGGATTGGAAAGGTAGCTTTTGGGTTGTGTTAAATGATGTTATGATAATGGACCTGGACAAAAATATCCCATTTAGACTAGTCAAGCGAAATGGCTTCTGAGCAGAGTTGATTTGAGTATTTTGTGTGAGAGTTTTCAAGTGGTAAGTTAAAATTGCCCACTTCTTTTTCCTTACTATAAAATCACCCTTATTTACACACTTTTAAAATAGCTGTAGTACAGTAAGTACATACAAATGTATAGATTCTCTGTTCCTGTTCCGTTTGTAATATCGATTAGCATTTTCAAACAATAAACGGAAATAAAGGTTGAAGAAATTATTTGTATTGTGCTAAAGAAAACAGTGTTATATGGAAAAAGTAACAGCTGCTTATCAGCAAGATAACATTTCTGTCTTAGATGATGTTATCATCTCTGTCTGAAGGTAAACTACTGACAGTATGTGAAGAGGTCAATATTAGGAATTATTATTTAGTTTTCAGCAGCTTTACAATGTTTCTTCTTAGTATTTCAAGTGTTCTGTATGAAATTATATCTGTGCATGATATTGCAAAATGTTTGGGAAAATTCAGAAGAAAACACAGTGGCAAATAACTAGAATAATCATTTGACTCTTAGAATTTCATATACACTGATGATTTGTGGTTGGTGTAGTTATTGTCCTGAAAGACTTATATGAGGCATTAAAAGATCTAGAGGAGGAGTGTTGTCCTGCCAGGAAAATTTTAATAATTAAAACTATTTCACAAGAGCAAATGACTGAGGAAATGTTTGTATGAAGATGGTTTTGTGCCTGTAGAATTCTAGTAGCTTTGAAAATGTCTACTATTCCTTACTTGGTTTCATTTATAAATTCCCTCCCAAGTAGTTTATGGTGTTCATTAAAATTACTCTTGGGTTTGACCTGGCATAGAAGCTCTCCATGAAGAACTGCAAATGTGGAAAGATTTGGCTATGCTAAAGACACGGTTAAGTAACAACTAGCTTAGATATGCATAGATATCCATAGATACAGGGTACTGGTTTTGTAGAATCCCATTATTTGTCTTTTAAAACTTTTTTCCCCAACAAAATTATTTAAAATACCACTTTTATACATTGTTTAAACCCTCCTTCAGACACGTGGGTGCTGCTTCAAAACCAGAACTGGGGCAGAAATGCAAGTCTGTTAAGTGTACATAGAGCTAGGAGAGCCCTATGACCCTCTACTCATTACAAGATTACATTGTGTAAAGACTGATAGTTAAGGAGGAGTCCTCCCTTTTATATGACTTATAAAGCAATTCAACTGGCTGTGTCTTTCAGTTAATCTACCCAAACTCTTTTGGAAGAATTGTAGATAGGATGCTCTCAAGACCAAGGTTCTTATGGGACTGAAGTTTAAGACAGTCTCTGACTTGCAGATTGCTTGTGATCAAAATAGTTATTTCTTTTGCAGTCTGGTGTTAAAGGCGACATAGGCACCGTTTTGGCCTTGTTTGATTTAACAGCTCCTTGAATCATCATGACTTAATGTCTCTCGTGGAGCTTTGTGTAGAGTCGAGTCCTGCCAGGTGGATTGGAGCTGGGAACTACTGTCTTCATTAGGTCCTTGGGGTACCTACCACTTGAACTTGAATCGGTGCATTACATGAGGCAGGATTCAGTGAATGGAAATGCAGAGGGTACTTTGGAGCTTTTTCTAGACCTTAACACTTCAAGGAATATAGTTGGCTTCCCTCACTCCCCACACCTTCTGTTTGCTTATAGTCACAGCTGTATATAGAAAATCAAATCTTCTTGCTTATTGCAGCTCTACCTCTAGTTAATCAGATTGAAGATAGTGTCACATTTGTCTTCACTGGAAACTTGGATAATAGACCTGAGCTTCCTTTGAGTTGTTTCTCAAGAGGCTGGTATGATACCAGTCAGTAATTCCTACTAAAAACACCTGTCTCTTGTATACTTCATACTAACTGACTGGTTTCAGTCCCTAAACCAAGCTTTTACTGACAGTTTAGTTGAAGTGCAAAACAATCTTGGTATGTAGTGACTCATTTTTGCAGCTCGGTCCTCCTTTTGGGAGGAAAAAATTCTCCCTCTCTTAAATTCTTTCCGTCTCTTTCACACTTTGGTACAGGTTGTAGTTAAAGACATTTCATGTGTCTACTGTGTAGGATTTCCTCAGTGTAACAATTGAAAGCAGATGTGTGCATACACACATGCACACTCTCCCATACTTACACACAGGCATAGGGAGCTAATGAATTGTGACTGAGCCACAGATGATGCAATAAATCTGTATGGCAGGTTTGGGAGTGTTGCCACTTGTAGATATATGCATATGGTACGTCCACTTTCCTTTCTGCCCTCTCCTTCTCCAATATTATTTGTATCTAAACAAAAGGCGTATCAGAATGACCCGTGGAAATGCTAGTATGAACATATTTTTTTAATTTTGTGACTTCTACAAAGTTTAATGCGATTCTGGCTGGATTTTTTTTTCCCCTTTAAAATTATGAAAGATGCTGGCTGATCTTCTTCCCATTAACACTGCCTTTCCATAGCATTTCATTATGGTATAGAATGAGACCAATGTGTAAGTTTTGGTGGGTGGCATTGTTTTGTTTCTGACGTGGAGGATTTCAGGAGAGAAATGCTTGGACTTATTGCTCTGAAAAAGTAGAGTGATTAGAGTTCTGTACGGAAGCAGAATCAGCCTCCCTAGCAGTAAAGCTTAAAAATGACATAATCTGCTGTATCATTGATTTCCATCAGGTTCATCCTTTATGTAATGCTTTTGCTATGGACAAAATAATTGGTGGCTGTGTTGGGATGCCAAATTAGGCTCTCCTATTGAGCAAGGAGAGGAAAACCAAGCTTCTTTCTTTACTTTTAAGGCATTTGCTTTCTAACGTGCTTCTACAGTTCTTCCTGAGCTCTCAAGTCAGTTTTATAGTGAAGGCTTCATTACAAACACACACCCACACCTCCTGAGGACCATTTATTCTTTAGAAAGCAAGTCAGTTTTACCCTGTGTTCCCGTCCCAGGCGCCTTGCCATGTTTAAGTAGCACGGTATCTGTGCTACTCCCACGCTGTGCAGGTTGTACTCTTCTTCACTGTTAGCGCTGCCGCTATGAAGCAGAGGAAGGAAACTTCAAGCCAAGAAAATACTGATTGAAAATTGACTTGGGACTTTGTTGTGGGTGATGACCATGATGAATGGTTTGGCTATTTGGACACCTTTTAAATTAATTAGTCATACCATGTAGGGTCCGCTCTCTGACTCCCACCCACAAACTGACAGGAGAAACCCACTGCAATTATGTATGACAAATCCAGCAACATTCATCACAAAGCTGCTGTCCGTTGCCAGCCAGCGCTGACTGGGGGATATCAAGGGATAAGTGTATCAGTAAATGCATTTACTGATGCTGCTGCTGTAGCAATCTGGGAACCCTGAGCTTTTTTTTTAACCCATTAGCTCTAGAGAGTTTAGGACTTGGTTTCTCTTGACTTTTAATTGTTTTGAGTACAGTTTGGTATGCAGTTCAACTTGCACCGTAAGGGAGATGAAGTACAATTAAGAGCATGAAAAGCTGTCATAGGTTTTACTCAAGTTTCTGTTGATCCTTACCAAAGTTGTCTCCTTAGAGGTTATGGAAGTCCTGTAACACTCAAAGAGCAGGTGAGGAATTTAAAGTGGGTGTTTGAGCATCAGAGACCACTTTAGGTTCTGCACCTGCACCTTAGAAGCTGCAAAACTCTAGGAATTGTTTTTCTTACTGTGAAGACAGCCCTGATGTAATAACAGAGTTTGGTGGTACCTGTAAGTCCAAACTGGTTTGTATGTAGGAGTGAACGATGTGTAGCTGTTGGAATATGACTTAGAGAATATTTTTAATGTATTTTTCTGATCAATTGGAGTTTTTTCCTCCTGCACCCCAAATCCAATAGTGTACGTCAAGTTTTGAACAAACAGTTAATTTTTTTAATGGTTATTTCAAACTAAGACTGTGTTATTTACAGTTTGTTGGACTTGAGTCATATTGCATGAAGTAGACTGTCTTTTTAGCCTCTAATAAAACACAGTTGGTGATGTTTGGTGTAATGAACATGATTGAGAGACTTTAGCAATATAATAAGCCTATATAGATCACCCCCCAATGCAAATTTGGTCTTGAGCTGACTGAGCAAAAACCTGTTAAATGAATCATTTAGCCACGAAGCCAATAATTTCATAACGTAAACCTTAGTATCTAAAATTGTTTCACCTTTCCAACTTCCTAGATCATGACTGTTGATGTACATTTGTGATGACTTCTGGACAAGGTGTTTGTGGCACAAGATTCAAATAAGTAGCTAAATACGTGGTTTCAAGTCTCCTGATACATCAGGAAGGTAATATGAACAAATTCATATGCTTTTTGTGAAATTAGTATGAGCAAATTAAGAAGGATTTTCAGAACTCTATCCAGATTTGTTCTCAGTGCTAGACGTCAGGAAATCAGTGCTAGATGGCAGGAAAAAATGTCTGCCTTGTTGAAAGGTTGACTAATAGCAAATTTTCTGCTGGAGAAGATGGAAGACAGGTATGCTGGAAAATGGTACAGGAATTGCTATGACCATAGGCGAGAATCTCTCTCTTTTTAAACCAAATTTTTTAACTGAGAAAACTGAGTAGGTTTTATGTATTCTCTTAATGTTAGTCAGTGCAGTTTCTACTTCACGTCTAGTGCCAACTGGTAAAGCTTACAAAGAACAAAGACTTCAGTAGGAATTACTCTTGGGGCTGTTACAGCCAGTGTTTGCTGATTACAGCATGTGTAATACTGTAATCATGCTTTGAACAAATGCCTTTTCTAGCGATACAGCAAGGTAGCCCTCTGCCCCTCGAGAACCCTGCCCACACACTGCATGGTCTAGTTTTTCTCGTTTCCCTACTGACCTGCAATACTAAACCAAAGACACTCTAAGCTTAGTACAACAGGGCTAGTCAGTAGTCGGAAGAGTGCAAAAAGTCTTGCTAAACTGGCTCAACCTTAAATTTCGTTAATAGTGTTGGCTGCAATGTGAGCAGAAAATACATGTCCATTGCTGAAGCTTCATTATTGATCACTGTGCCTTCTGTGGTGGTTTTGTAGTTATACAAAGGAGAAAACCTGAATCCCATTGAATTTCAGGAAGACTTACATATGCATCCCTGGCTTGGAGCCTGCACCTGTGGTTTTGGAGCCTGTCTGGACATTTAGATATGGCCAAGTTTTTTCCAGAACAGCTGTTCTTATAAGATTTAGAACAAGAAGAGGAAATCTCCCAAGAACTGCTGATTGTTGTGAAACTCCTTGCCATTTTGGCAGAAAACTTGCTTTAAAAATTAAGGACAGATCCTAAAGTGCTTAAGCGCATAAGTAACTTTACACACCCGAGTAGTTCTACTGCACTCGGAGGACTTCCATCTCTATGCAGAAAACTGCTGCTGCACTTGAGTGCTTGCAGGTTCAGGCTTGAGTAGTATTTTGTTGATGAGCCTCATGTTTTTGAAACTTGAATCCACAGATGGAAGACATGTAGGCAGGAGTTTTGAAGTCATGGGAAAGGCAGAGGCTGAAATACAAACAATGTAAAACTAGATCTTGAGCATACTTATGCATATAGAAATGTGGGCATCAATAGTATTCAGGTCTTAAAATTGGGGAGGGAAGAATGAAAACTTAGTAGTTAGATGCCTTATGTTATGCCCTTAAGAAAGGGAAGGAATTAGTTTTCTTAGGT
>VYZW01050101.1:178817-226385 GCA_013401315.1 Balaeniceps rex
TTTTAAATGCAGGTGTAGATGTGCATAACGCATCTAATAGGTTGTGCTCTGCTACACAGAAAGCCAAAGGGAATTGCATCCTGACTCGCTTAGGTCATTGGCTGTATGCTCCGAGTATTGCTATCATTAGCTGGGCTTGTATAGCTTCACAGCTACTTTGCACATCTTGGTTCTGTTGGGGACATCTGTTTGTGAGGCAGAAGGGGAAGATAAGAAAGACCATAGAGACCAGAACATGGTTTCTCTGGCTTCTGTCCACAAGCAGCCTTTAGGAGGAATTGAGAGCGAGATGGCTGAAGATGTCGAGTGCCCATAATTGTCAGTTAGGTATTTAATAGAACCCCAGAAAAAGCAAATGGGAAGAGAACACTTTCCTTTTAAGGAGGGTTATTGCTTCCTCATGAAAAAAATCTCTCCGTTTAGGGCTAATATTATTTTTGGATCATGTTTTAGTCAGGTCTGCAACACAGGTATGAGAAGTCTTACATGTGGAAAAGTGGGAAGTATTTCTGTGTTCAACATGTGTCTTAAGAGGCATAAATGCCAGAGCTCAGGCTGGATTCCGTGCTTAGACTCCTTTGATGCCTGACATTTAAAACTATTATTGGTTCCATGACAGGTGAGCTGTGATGGCCAGTGACGGTTTTCATTACAAATCAAAAGAAATCTTTGTTCAGTGCAAACCTCTGTTTATCCAGCTGCTGCATGTGTTGGATGATGACCAGTGCATAAGCGTGAACTACTGAGAGAGGCAAGATTTTCTTAGCAGTCTTCAAACACCAGAGCAGGACATTCAGTCTGTCAGTTCCAGCATCTGAGAGACGAGGCGACAGAGTTCTTCTGTGACCTGGATTGTGGAGCTTTGCAACAGAGACTTTGGATCACCCAATTACATTGGTCTTTTTGGTCAGGAGCTTTTGGTCTATCTAATCATCTTCATCTAAAAATTTTCTGGAGGCTGTGATACTCCATTCTCCTCATCTCTCTCCTGTGAATAAGGACCAAAGCATTTAAAAGCAGAGGAGCTGTAGTGCCTACTGTAATCTGATTCTATAAAGCATGAAAGTGATTTCATATGCTAAGTGATCCACAAATTGGTTTATTTGTTACAAAATGGGACATAAAGTGTGTTGTAGGTATCTACTTCCTCAGCTGTTCTTTCTACTGCCACTTGTCCGAAGCACAGCTTTGAGTTTTTTCCGACTTGTAAAGCTATGTCTTGAGGATCATTCTTCGTGCACACCGTTTCTGGTCCTTTTACATAAAGCCTAAAATCAACTCTTCAGAGTTGCCTGGGGCAGGATTTTTCTGAACAACCTATTCTCTAAAACGTAGATATCTAAGATCTGGCAATCTAGACTGTGTTTTCACATCCCCTTCCAAATAGCACTTTTGTCCTTCATGAAGCAAAACAAATGTAGAATTGATGACTTCTCTGGTAGCCCATGTATACTTGTTTAAATCTATCTAAACTATCTGTTCTAGGCAAGGGCTGTCCACTTGGCATTTCAGAGTAACCCTTGAAAATCTGTGCTTATCACTGAAGGTTTTCCTTAGAATTAGGAGCACTTCATACTGAAATAATTTGGGTGGCTATGTGTTTAGGAGCTGCTCTCAAAGGCAGTACAAAGAATTAATCATTTTCCTAACTTAGCTTGCAGTTTTTAGGGCTTATCAAATTTCTTGCCATTATTAGGGCTTACTGAATACTTTAGATTTCTGTGTGCAAATTCTGCCATGGTTCAAACAAGATCTAGCACTATTCACTTGTGGACATTCTAATAAGATCTCATAGCTATTGCATTCCTCAGAGGGTTTTAAATTTATATTCAATATTTGTACATGAATTGCATTACAGTAGTAAAAAAAGTAGAGTGAATTTGAAGGCAAGCACTCAAAAGTTGGTGTTAGTATTTAGGTTTCCTCTCTAGTCGTACTTCTAAGATGCAGTATAGGTTGTGTTCTTTATTACATGATCATAGGCTCTCTTTGTCCAGCAGTCTTTGTTTCTCTCAATGTATAAGATGCACAGAGCTAGGACAGCTGTTCAGTATTGATCTTTATTTGGTGCGTGGCATCACACCTGGCTTACTGCACAATATCTAAACCCAGTACTGAAAATAGCTTTGTTAATTCCTTGTTTTGAATTTTCGTCCTTGTCTTTTTAATTTTATTTCAGTGCCCCTGGGCAGTTATGTGAGTTCACAGATAGGAGAAGAAAAATAACTACTTGCCTGTCCTGTTAGTCCTATTCTTAGCTTATCTAACCTGTTAGGCCTTCCTCTACAGCGGGGTTGACTGTGCTTCAAAACCTAATTCTAGAACAAGTGTTTCTTCATTCACTTATGGAGAACCTAATCCTGGCACAAGTATATTTCAGCCTTGAAATACCACCAGTGCAAACCAGCATATTGCAGTTCAGAGATCGCATGCATGTTTGTAGCAGAAATAATATATTAAAAAACCTGAATTCAGCTGAAATAGGTGCACAAGAAGAGTGTTGTATGAAGTTACGGGTCTATGGTAGTTGTGAGAGGAAACTTGGTATATATGAATGTGGCCAAAATCTTGGCTGCTGTCAGCACTAGGATAGTTTTGGAAAGAGACCTCAGAATGCAGGATTAGAGAGGATGGCGTTGGCTGGAAATCCTCGCTACTGCAGGCATATAATTCCATAAAGCCATAAGATGGTCAACTTCATCTTAGAAGTAGTAAGAAACAGCAAAGCAATACATCTATGTAATTCTGGCTGAATAGGTCTTGAGTCTTTCCATGGCTAGAAGCACTAAATTTCAATCTAGATGCATTTATGACTGATGTATACATGCTTATTCCTGTGCCACTGTTGTCCTTTGACTTAAAATAACTTTCCTGGTTCCAAATGTACCTCACTCTTTAACATTATCATATAGCTCAGCAGTCTCAACAACAGGAGGTTGAATGAGTTAAGAGTGGAAATATTTTCTCTGGGTGAGGTGGTAGTTTGAAAGCTAGCACTGCCTTGGGAATCTCTTGATAAGGAACGAAAAAAAAAAACTTGATTGCAAAACAGAACTCATGAGTGTATGATATAGGTTATTACCGTGCAATGTATTCCATGTAGCAAGAGGTGATGTCTCAGCCCCAGGCTCACTGGAGCATTATTAACACAGGTTGTAATGAGAAACCAGAAATAGGCCATCTCTGAAATACAATTGAAAATAGACTGCTGTTAAAGTTTTTGTGTGTATGTAAAAAATTGATTACATACCATTCCAAGTCAGAATATCATTTTCTTTTCTTTGAAACTATATTTCAAGGGGGGTTGCTTTTCAGTTTCTTTTGCTTGTGGATAACAGCATCGCAAGCCCTTCATTTCGTGACTCTTCGTGCAGTGAGACTTTTCAACGGCCAGTGAATTGGCTTTTGAATTGTTAAGGGCTGAAGTTACCTTTGCCTTTATATTTTATGTTTACTTGTAACCAATGTAAATTGCAAAAACCAGTATTTATTGCCTTGCAACTGTGCTTTTGTCTGTTAAGAGTGTGATGCTTGTGTGTGTGGTAGGCAACAGAGAGCTTTCTTCCCTTTTGCTTCCCTAGTAGGCAGACCCCTTCGTTAGGTGATGAGCCAATTTGCTGTTAGTGTGGATCAGAAAGACCTGTCTGAAGCTCGGTCTGGGGGAGCTGTGTGGAAGACTTGCCTCTTAAGGGTTAATGATCTGGAATTTCACACATAATGCAAAATGATTATGCTGTATGCATTCTCTGCGAATTTTCTCACTGATCACAAAAGACTTTTGTTTGGTGTGCTAGAATGGTGCATAGACTAAACATACCCTGTTCTTTTAATTGGATGGAAAATAACTCTGCTAATTGGAGAAAACTGAATAAAGCAGTTGGTGCTACATGGCAAATGACAAATCTTTTACAAGAAATATACCTTGTCTTTTATATGCATCAACAGAGTTCTAGTATAAATGTGTAATACAGAATCAAGCTGACTTACTCAGAATCAATTCTGTCATTTTAGAGAGGCTCACAAGTTTTAGAAGGTATCCTTACCTGAGATGTATTAGTGTTTATTTTGCAAGCTAAGGCAGGTGTAGAAAATTGACTTTGCCTGAGAGAAGGATGTGACTGAAGGCTTGATGAGAATGATGGTGTTTCTTTAGCATTCCTCCAGCAGAACAGCCTCTAATGCAGAAGAAAAGAGCAACACATTTCCCTCCGCCCCCAGTCTGTGTGGCAAAGGGAAGAGCTGAATGCCCTTTTAATAATGACTGTGTACTTGGTGTGGAGGATCACAGATTTTTAAGATCATGACCCTAGCTTGTCCCATGTTGGTAAGAGCAACTTGCATTCACTAGTAACTTACTACTAGGAACGATTAATTTCATTAATAAGGGAGGCTCAGAAGGATGAAAATGCCTCTCTAGCATCGCCTTATTCTTTTTATACTTCTGGTGAGGAAATAAATATCACTGATGATGATTTCGAGGTAAGCACCTCAACATCCTGGTAAAAATCCCCTAATCCTTTTAGCGTTGCTCGGTAGTGTGAAAAGCAGGTTGATGGTGACAGTACATTTTGCAATGCTGCCTTCTACATAAAACATTTTGGAGAAGACAGGGTGTGCCTAGCCAGGCTGAGACATTGCCAGAGATTTGAAGTTCCAAAATCTTTTATAGTGTCCATCAAGTAACAGACCAAAAGGATGCTGGTGATGTACAAATCATGTGAAATTGTTTGCAAAATGTGCGATCTACTAACTTGATAATTGGAGAAGAGGGTGCAAAGGTATTTATTTTTGCTTGGCATTGTAAATTATCCTATGGCTTCCATGGTCTGCAGCTGAATGCTTGGTGTGTCTCTGTTAAGGAGCGCTGTCTGTTTTATCAGGCAGCCACCTTCATGAATTTGGGAGAGCTAGTGTTAAAACGATGTTAAAAGGAGTAAATGTTGATTTGTCTGCAGGTAATATTTGTGGTATTGTAACTAAGTGAAATGATGTCGGTGAGAAAAAATAAAATAAAAATTCTAAACTGCACATTTTAAGATGGGGGGATAGGAGCGAGGACACTTGAATGGATATAAATTACTCTGTAAGGTGGTGGAATTAGTTATCTCTTCAGGATGAGATTTCATGAATGTAGGCAATAAAATTGTAGAGATTTGTCTTTGTTGGGTTTTGTCTGATATAAAATAAACAGAATGCATTGGTGGACATTTTCTGAAGGGTAAGTAGAAGGGAAGAGTGCACAGGGTTGTTTGTTGTTTTTTTAATAAACTAATTTGGACCAAGGTTGTCATGTGAAAAACATGGATCTCTGTATTTGACTGTTAAACAGATATGCTTTGATTCTCATTTGTACTGCATGGAGCAATTCCTGGTATATTACCATTCTTTCCCTGGGACAAATAGTGAGTCATTCAAATATACATGGTAAACACTTCACATTCCCCAGAGTTAATTATAATTGCTTTAGTAAATTCCAAGCTATGGCTTTGAATAGAGCGGTAAAGTAGCCACCAGAACTTTTTGTGGAGTTCATTGGTCATTGGAGGAATTGCGGGAGAAATAAGAATTGCATGAAATAAAAGAAGAGCAACTTGACTTTTTTTTTCAACCTTTTATTGTATGTCTTTTACACGTAAACTGGCAGAGTACTTGCAGCTATAAGGACTGTTCTCCCTTATCATGGAGTTTCCAGCTGCAAGGTTTTTATGACTCCAGTTGGAAGCACAGACTAGCTGAATTCAACTTCTAAAGGCATATCAAGGGATAGGCAGAAAGGGACAGCAGCTTATACATACCTCAGTTTTTAAAAATCTACTTTCAGAAAGACCCTTTTAGATGCTACTCCTGAACAAGTCAGTCTCAAAGTTAAATGGCTCCAGTCCAGACTTTTTGAGGAAAACGCCCACGCACACTCCTGTACGTGGTCCTGGATGGTTGGTGAGCTGGTCCTGGGTCCCTGGTGAGCCAGGGCTGGTTGGAGAAGGGGGCAGCTGAGCTTCTCTGAGCACGCAGGTGCAGAGGCAGGCCCTTGGAGCCAGTGGGGAGAGTGGGGGCTGGTATACAGCTCCAGCAGTCCCATGGTGACTCCTTTGTGGCAGTCCCCCACTTGCGCTGGAGGTCCTGTCCTTTCATAAGATGTGGGAGCCTGTTAGATGAGTTTCATCCTTTGGCCTACAAGCCCTGGGCTGTGTACTGTGTGATGTGGATGGTGTTTCTTTCCCAGGCTGGTTCAAGTGCCTTTTCCTGTTGCTTTTCTTTCTGTCAAGCTTAAAGCAGTCTTTTCCAGGCTCTCAAGGTTGCTTTTCTCCATTGACCAACAACTGGCCATCAGTGAGTTGCATACAGTTCTGGGGTCTCTCTAGTCAGCCTGTGCCCACATTTCAGGGCCTTTGGTCTTATTGCATGCTTATGCTGCACGCTGTAACGAGCAACACTGGGTACTGGCTCACACAGAGAGTTCTCTGGGTCTGTTGGTAATAAGCCCAACAGGCCAGGACCAGGGCACTGCAAAGTTAGCACGAGGCATGGTTAGCATAAGGCATGGGACCTCTTACTAGCGATGGCAATATTGATTTTATGGTGCCACTGGGCAATTCAAGGGTGTGCTAATCATCTAGATGTCTAAAACGCTATGTGTGTGTGTGTGTGTGTGTGTGTTTCCCTGCTAAATTTTCATAGCATAGTGTGGTTTGTTTTTTGGGTTTTAGGGTTTGGATTTTTTTTTTTTTGAAACCTGTGGAGTCCTGTGTTATGCAAGTGGACTGCCATAGACAATGCATTCTGTTATATCATCTTGTTAATTTGTAGAGTTTCAAAGCTCAAGGAATTTGTTTTTTCTTAACGCTGTAGTTGAAATGCATGGGGTTTGATCCTGTGGCTTAGTGGCCTTAGCGTTTTGCTGATAGCTGTCTTTGCATGTAACGCTTGTTTTAGCTTGCTGCTAGTTTTTCACTCACACGTATAGCAGACTAAATTCTTTATTGCATAATAGTGCACTCTTATAAAAGAAGTCCAGTTAGTTCAGTGTGAGATTTTCAACAGGAATAGAAGCCAATTCTTAACAGAGCCAATAATAAACCCATATCTAATGTTGTTTCAGAAGGAGACTTTTTGTTGACTTCCATGTCATTGGACACACAGGGAATCGTGGTCTTCAGTGGTCTGTTCTTGCTATGCATCCTCCCTGTGATCTTCTTCAAAGACAGTGTAAAAAGCGATTTCAGGCTATTCTGCATCAGTATAACTGCTTATGTGGGCTTTTTAGATTGATAAAACAAAGTGTCAATATACGTCAGAGCTGGTTCCCTGAGAGTACTGGAGCTTAGAGCAGAATTATGGAAAAATTTGCATAATTAAAAATAATAATTTTAACAATAAAGAAATAAGAGTGCTTTCCTTTGGATTTACTAAGGGAAGAATAACTGCTGCTGTGGAGGCGTTTTCTTGGTAATGGTTAGTGTCAAAATATTTTATTTTTATTGAATTTTATTTAAACTAAACTTCAAATACTTTGAGTTTGAAATATTTGATTCAACTTTGAGACAGATTATTTGGCCTCTAAGGGCTTTTCCGAACATCAGTTTTTTTCCAGCAGAGCCTCTAAATGAAGTAAGTGGCCACCTGCGAATAATGCAATATAAAACAATATTGCCATCTTACTGGAGGAGGAAATGCTTATATTTATGTTCTTTCTTACTCCCTGGGAGGGCATTTACTTCAAAAGGTAATGTGTAGACTGCCATTATATCTCTTGGTTCCAGCTTACTGCATTTTGAGTAACAGGTTAACCAGAACATGTTCTGTATTCAGATGCACTAGGAGAAGTAAGATGCTGTAGTCAACTCTGACTTGGCCTGAATATCTACTGACTTGAATTCTCTATAGCTTCTTGAAAGACTGGAAAGTGCTATTGCAGAAGGTGAGAATTGATCTGAGAAGGGAGAGGAAGAAAAATGTGAGAACATGAAGCTGGTTGTTTGTGTCTATGATTTGAGAAGTGGAGAAAAGCTCATCTCCAGAGAGAGTAACTGAGATGGCAAATGCAAATGAAATGTATTTTGTGCTGTTTACGCGCCTTTGTTAGCTGCACGACTAGTGGGAGCCTCAGGAACTGAGAGTAGTTTGTTTTGAATCGCAGATGATTTTCTTACAACAAAATGATTATTGTATTCTATATAGGGAAAGAAATTTTAGCTCTTAACTGTGGAAAAAGTTTTCTATTTGTTTCTATAGTTGTAGGGAACTTCCAGATAAAAACTCAATTTTCAGAAGTTACTTATTTTTAATGAAGAGCACATTTGAGGAGGTTTAGCATCTGTTTTTACAGAACTATTAGTCCAAGATTCTTGCATTCCTTTCTCTGTGTGTCCTACTTAATCTGACAGTTGTGAGCAGGTTTTTACTGTAGAAAGCACCTCCATATGTACGTGCTTATACCTGCAAATTGGGTGGCCTGATTTGTGCAAAGTAACTGTATTATGTGAGAGACTGGTCCAGAAAAATAATTAGATTTTAAAAGCTGGTGTGAGGAGCGTTGTTTGTAAAACAAGATACTGATTAAGTAGCTAAACTCAAAGATAACAGTTTAAAAGAAGTCCCTGTGCAAAGAGATTGAAAATCTTGGCTGAGTGGCTGCGTTTGTGTCATGCAATCGATATGTTGAGTTTTTTTGTCTAACTCAAGCAGCTTGTGGCTGAGCTGCAAACTGGACCCAGATACCTGTGTCTTAAGTGTCATAATTCCAGAAGAACTTGTTTTAGCTGTAAGGTTTGTCCTTTTCCTCCTGCTGAGTTTCAGATTTCTCTAGCATTTACTGATGACCCTCACAGTCAGCCTGGGAGCAGCTGCGAAGTTTTTTCCGGCAGCTGGAGGTGGTGTTGGGAAGGGGAGCACCAGCAGGAGCTGATGGTGGGCGGTGGTGTGACGGGGCCCCAGGAGGCTCGGGGAGGTGCTGGGATGGTCCAGCGGTGGCCGAGGGAGCTGCTGGGATGCAGGTGCAGGCACTTGGTTTGGGCTTAGAGTGTAACGGGGAATTCCCTGTTTCCTGACTTTTGGATCAGATAGCTGCTTTTATGTCATGCCTCGATCGTATGAGTAACTAGGCTATGGCAGGGGGGATAACCTCTCCAAAGCACGCATATATTTGGTGTGGCTCTATGTAGTTTAGAAGTTGCACAGCTGGATGTTTCTAAACTTTTAGTTTTAGAAGAGATTTCATTTCTGCCCTCTGTCTCAATACCAAAAAAGACTGAATTTTGAGCCCAGTGGGAAATGTAGAAAATGTTTTAATTGCAGGAACTGTTGTTTTAATCTGAATTTCACAGATATGTGTTTAACAAGTCTGACCTTTGGCTAGGTTTTGTTTCTGGACCTTTTCCTGAAGAAGAGTTAGATATTTAAAACCTATTAGCTCCTTTTCAAAAATAAATTAAACTCTTAAACAGAATTTTGAGATGAAGCTTTGGCATCTGTTCATTGAATCAAGTGAATATTAAAAAATTCCTAGCTAAACCACAAATAGTTACATGAGAAATACTGAAAAGCAGCTGAAATGCTTCCAAACACATTTTTAAAATTTAAATTTGCTTTTATTTTGCAGCTTCCTTCAGAAGTCTTCAATACAGGTTATGCTCAATGTTCAAATCCAATTAAGTCATTCAGATTTTTTTTTGTTTTATTTGCTACTTGATTTTTAAAGATTCAATTAATATAAAAATTGTATTGAATATTTGTGATACTATTATTTAACACAGTTTAGATGTGGCAACCACTGATAGCGATGAGACTGAAGTTCATGATTCAAGTCAGCTGCCCGCCGTTGTGCATCAGGACCTGTTTAGTCACACACACATCGCGGATGCGGACACAAGCTGCAGTTTGTTAGCAGCGTAACCTCATGGTTTCGCTAATGCGTATAGATACTTTGCCAGACGATAGTCTTGGAAGGGGCTGGGGAACCGTCACCCTTTTGCTCTCTGCTTCCTCTCTCTCACACCCTCTGCCTTTACACTGGGAGGTTCTGCCAATATTTCTCAGCTCCCTCCTACTCTCTGGGGTTGCAGTCAGCCTAAGAGCTGGCAGGTTTATTGCTGATGTTTCTTTTTTCTGAGCTAATTACAAACAGCCTCATTAGTATCTTGTTCTGCGACTATGTCAAATTGTTACTTTTTTTATTCAGAAAGGTACTGTTTCAGAGTCCTTTAGGCGCTGATCTCCCAGCATTAAGGTGACTTTGAGCAGAGATTCAGGTTGTGCTGTATTCCTGAGAATCTGGAAATAGTTCTGGCTTCTAAAGTATGGGAAAAAAATTATTTTAGTGGCATTTGTTTATGCTAATACTGCAGTCAGCACACACCTTGTTTTGTTTACTAAATATCTTCTGAAGACAGCAGATTTTGTTTGTTTTGATTGTGAGAAATGTAAGTGTTGGTCCCTGGGAGGTTGCTCTGTGAATTTGCAAACTGAGAAAACCTGTAAAATGTGTTAGCTGGAGAGATTATCTCGTCTGTTAAATTGTTGGTTGTGTTTAGCTGTTGAATGAATGCAAATCAACAAAAAGAAGATTTAAAAGCCTTTTATGTAGATAATATAAAAATGATAGGTTATAGATAAGTTAAAAAAATATTTTTATGTATAAGGCCATCAAGAAGTTGTGTAAGATCTAGCAATGACTTGGAGAAGCCCAGCTGTTTATAATAAAATGGATATTACCAGGAAAACCTTTGTTTGATTTTTTTCCCATCTGGTCACTCCTGTTACTACAAGGGGAAGGAACAAAGGTGTTTGTTTATTTTAGGGCACTTGAAGGAAGCAGCAAATCTCCACCTTTTTGCCCTGTGTGGGAGTTACTAGCTGCAGACGGTAGCACCTTCTTTAATTCTTGTACAGAAATGGTCTGCAAATAGCTGAACTGGTTAAGACACAGTTAGTTCCCTGTTGAGAACTGAATGGCTTAGTTTTTACTAATCTTAATACAAGTTGGGATGGTTTTTATTACCTTGGGATCAAATACCACTTGCCTAACTGAAAATGAATGAGAAACCAAACTGGAAGCTTAAGAGGTATTTAACTAGACATTAGCATCCACTCCTAGGTGGAAATACTTATTTTCTATTCTTAGCGTAGAAAATGGGATAGAGGAAATACTATAATAGCAAGAGTGAGACAATCAAAAATGAGAAGATAGGTGGTACATGGTTGGCAACAGCAAACCAGAGGTGTTTGAAGAAGGTCACCGCAATGTCGGTGAAGATAAAGGGATCATGAGCTAGCATTAGGAATAGACTGAAATAAACTTTGCATTTTCACTTTTAGTTTTATCTCCTCCATACAGTATTGTGACAGCTCATCTACGTGCATCAGCTTGGATTTCTGTTGTTCCTGTTTGTTGGGTTTTCTCCTCATTATCCATATGTGGTTTATTTCATAAGAATAAATTACAAGCATTACAGGTGCTGTGTGATCCTGTGGGTCACTGACTTTGTCTGGACAAGACTTTAGAAAGACCTTGCCTTTCATCTTGGTAAGCACCTCTGCTCAGCTTGCTCGACTTCAGAAGGGTTATCTTGCAAATTTTTATAGGAGAAACAAATGGCAGATTTGGGCATCTAGATGTAGTGGCCTGCTTCTACTTATGGGTCTGCAAAAGACGTCACTGTCTGTCGGTGATGTAGCAAGGGACATCATATTTGTTATTTAATTTGCCTGTTCAAGATCACTTTTTAATTTTGGCTTTAGACAGGGCCATTCCATCTTCCCTTGCTATTTGAAGCCAAAAAGAATGCCACTAAAATACGAAAATACATGGTCATTTAATCTGAAGCTTGTCTCTACAGAATCCTGCTTCAGTTCCTCTAACAAGTGGCCAAAATTGGTCCTGTTGTACAGGGTTAAGCCTGAGAGGAGCAGAGAGAAAATGGCACAACTGAATCATGGAGAGGATGTGGTTTTGTGGAGCAGCTCAAGAGGCAGTTCAGACCTAGGTGGAGGGGTGCTGAACAGTATTCAAAATCCAGCTTCAGTTGTCTAAATGTTCATTTGCATTTGCTGTCTGGTTTAAATTGTAAACCCTGCTACGTAAAAACAAAGTTTTAAAGCAATGTATCTGGTTTTAACCCAGTAACCAAAGACCGCAAAGTAACTTAACTTTTATTAGTCTTGGAGAAAATTCTAGGGCTTGCTGGCTTGTGGTTTGGATGTGAAACATACAAAAATAGTATTATTTTTTTCTGATGTTGAATCTGTTTTTTTCATATTAATAGACATCCAATTTTGTTCCATTATATGATTCTTCAGACAGGCAGTAAGGAGATACAATTAACTCTTGAGACATACTTTATTTAATTTGATAATTTTGTACTAATGGAAATGCCTTTGCATTACACAGTGTCAGCTCATCAAGATAAAAACGAAGTAACTCAAATGAGTTGTGAGGCCTCTTCTTGTGTTCCTGGAGTTTGGACGAACATGAGTTTTGTAATTTTTGGAGACAGCATCTGTGCTTTTCTGTAGGAGTTAACCTGCATCAAAAGGACTTACATGTAGCTCCTAATGGATAAAGTACTTTCTGTCTGCAACTTCATTTCTATCCTCATGTGCCTTCTCTTATTTTTACCCAAGTCAAACTTTGAGAAAGTGGAGAAAATTCATGCACAGACTTCATCTGAAAGTGATATGCACAAAATGTATGGGATGCAATGCTATGCAATCAAGGCACCCAGCACTGCTTGCCCTTCTCTTCCTCCTGCCCCCTTGCCTCCACTATCCACCATGTGTTGAGGCAGCAGGAAGATTAACTTTCTCCCTTTTAACATCCCTTTATTAAATTCCTTTGTTCCCACATAAGTGTTTGTGCTACTAAGCATTTGTACCTGCTGGTGGTGTGTGATTGAGGAAAAATACCTCTTTTTTTATTGCTGAAGGGTAAAAATCACTGATGTTTTGAAAGGTAGAGAGTAATGAGTATAAGCAAGTATCACTTCGAGTTAATTGGGAGAAAATTTCTAGCAGTTTTTTAAAATGTGGAGTCAGAGTGCAGAGTATGCAAAACAGTACAGAAGCACTGGACTTAAAATTATTTGGCCGACCTTTGCGGTGTATGGTAAAAACAGATGGTTGGAGAGTGCATTGGTATTCCTGTTTTGGCTAAAACGAGTCAGCTCATACTCAGATACCTGGTGCCTCTCGTCATGTACAAAACCAGCAATGCTAGGATTGATACCAGAAGAAAAATTAGCTTTAAGACAGATTAACTGGCATAGCTAAATCAGGTGGTGGTTGCAAACGTATCAGCAGATCAGTCTTGGCAAAATAACATTGGTTTTCCAGCAGCCCCTCTCCAACTCTGTATAAACCTTTTCATATTCTGCTGAGCAGTCTGCCCCTAGTCACAGAATGAAAAATTAGGAAGCATATTCAGAAAATGGTTTGACTGAGATGAACCTGTCCAAATTTCAGTGAGGTGTCAACTGATGCTTTTGTAGCAAATAAATCTGTGTCGGTTGCTTTTTTGTGTTTTTCTTTTTCCCCTCTCATGGGAAGTCCTAAACACTTGCCTTTAATTCCAGATGACAGGTTGTTATCAGACAGCTGTTCCTGGTAGCTTGCCATAGGTGGCTGCTTCTTCCAGGCTAAGCTGGGCAATATTTAGCATGAGGGATTTAGAATTTTCTCCTATTAGAGTCAGCTGATTGCAAGAGACACTTTTAATTTTAGCTAGGGAGAAAGCAGCTTTGGGTTCTTCCTGAGCTTTCGCTTTTAAAACATCACAGGGGTTATCATCTTAGGTTTTAATATGGCTTTGGTGCACTTGGAGACTGTCAGGATTGAAAAACCTATATGAGCGTGTGAACTCAGCAACAAAGCTCCTGCTGTCACGCAAATACCTTTTAACATTAAAAAACAAGGGAAGTGAAATACAATTTCCTATAAGTGAATGCCTTCTCAAAAGAATGTTGTGCGGTGTTGTCCAAAAAATGTTGGCTGGTACACAGAACATCTGTATTATTTAAATACATTTTAGTGGGGTTTGGTTTTTTTTTTTCGGAGGGGGTGTGTTGTGGTGAGGTGTTTTGTTTTGTTTTGGTTGGGTTTTTTTTCATGTTGTCTATAATTTTGCTTGTAGATTAGGCAGGTATTCCTGTTCTGACAGTTCTGGTTCATTTTCCTGTTTGTAAGACAGTAGTGCTCTTCCACGATTAGAAGTACAATATTACTGATGAGTGCCACATAACATTGTCAATACCCATGTGCTTTTTAATAAGAACAGAGAAAGTTGTTGATATTTATTTGCCTTTAATGTCATCTACTATTTGAATAATATGTCAAATTTGAAAACAACTTATTTAGGAAAGAAACTTTATTTTCCTTTTTATATAGTCGTATGTTTAATTAATGAATCATTTCAAGATCTCTGGATTTTTATTTATCTCAGATTTGAAGGCTGTTGCTCAGTGTACACAAGTGTCAGGAGGTACATGGAAAACCAATGTGCTGATAAAGAACTTCAATCAATCATGCTTTTTCCTCTCATTTTGACAGCTGAAAGTTGTGAATTAATCAATTGATTCTGAAGAGTGCTTTGCAATCCAACGCTGATAATATTTAAGTATACTTTTCAATGTTGAGTCCTGCCGATGCTTCATGTTTAAAGTAGCATTTGAGTTGCCTTGTTGGCATGAGTGAGGTACTCCGGATTGGTAGCGTGAGGGAAGCATGAAAATGTTCATGGGACAGGTCTGATTCTGCCGGGGAAGCGGCCAACTCAAAAGATTTCTTGGAATTGTAGAAATGTAGCAAATGTTTTGAAACTTGCAGTTCTTATTGTTTAGATTGGAAATGTTAAGCATGTTTTTAATAGGCTCCTTTTCTACTATTAAAGCATTACAGTGAAATAATTACATTCCTTTCAATCCATTTTAGACCTTACATGGTTTCCACTAACAGTAAAAATAGAAGTAACAGCAATTAAAATAGTTGTCGGGTTTTCTTCTCTCTTTTCAGGAATTTATTTACTACAAGGCTAAATTGACAAATTTTGTTGAAGGCAAATTTCTTTTATTCCTCTGTCTGTATTTGAACCAGATGTTTAATCTAATTGTTCCTAGTATTTGTTTCACCCAGCAATAAACAGGGAAGAGAAAGAGTGCTAGTGCAGCTCATTGATTTGATAATGAGAGGTTGCTCGTTCTGTGCCTTGCTCCTTGGTCAGGTCTGTCGTGGCTTCAGCGCTGATGCTTCTGGAGCTGTCGCTGCTGGCGTGCTGCATAATGGATGAGCCTGAACTGATGGAGGCAGCAGGTGCTCTAGCAATAGAAAAGAGCAGTGTTTGTTATTGTTGTAAGCGTCATCAATCCTCTTCCCTTTCTCCCACTGTTCTCAATGTCCTCCAAACAAAGACTCCCTGTATCTACAGCAGCAGGGGAGAAAATAGCAACAACCCGCCCTGTGTAACATTGCCGTTTTCTGTCTCAGGGGCAACCTTGTAAATAGGTCTTGATTTGATGCTCTGGATCTGTAAGTGACATGTTTATCATTGCAGGGGACAACAATACTGATTTATGAATTCCATTTAGCAGAAAACTCTATCGGTACCTACATGTAACTGCCCTATTCCGGCTAAATAGGATGAATGAAAAATGGCCTTCAATTCTAGTACTCATTATGCACTGCAAGATCACTAGCTCTTGTGGGAGCAATCTGCTGAAAGATAGGTCTAAACATTCTTCAGTTGGGGACAAATATAATTTGGGGAGGGTGGGAGGAGGAGGGGAGAGAAGTAAATATTGCAGAAGGGGGAAAAAAATAGGAGGTTCTTTTTCTCAGTTTTATCTAAGCTGATGGCTGCTCTTAGAAGTGCCTTTTCAAGAGTAGGCTGTGATTTGAAATCTTACAGAAGTACTTTCTTTTCTATTTAAAGGCAGTCAAATCTACCACTATATCAAGTCCACTTGCTCTAAAACATCAGTTGATTGTAGCTATTCTTAAGTGTTTCTCTTGTCTGGAGCATTAATGGCAGCCACTATTTCCTTCTGCAGGGCTGTTGCCTCTTCTTCAGGGTTTGGGACATGGGAGGCCTGGAGCAGAGTGGGGGAGAACAGAAAACCAGTTTACTCCAGTAGAGGCTGCAGCAGTCTTTCTATTCTGCTTATAATGTCATCGTAATTTGGAGAGAAGCAGTTGATCTGTTTCAGCATACCTTCCTATTTCTTTTCTGTTTTTGTTTCTTCCCTTATGGCAGCATTCTCTTTGTGGATGTGTTATCCTCTCCAGTTCTCATGCAAGATGTGAGGGGAGAAGAAAGGGGTTCTTCCATTGCCATAAGTTAGGTAAAGTGAATCAGAGTGTCACTGAGAACCAGTAATTGTTGTGGATTACAGGGGTACAACCAATTCTGTTGGTATCTGGCGGTCTGGAGTATCTGGTAGCAGAGACAGCATTTGCAGAGCAAGCCTTCTGGTTGCTCATTCTGTTTCTTGCTCCTTGGTCAGGTTTGTCATGGTTTCAGAGCTGGTGCTTCTGGAGCCATTGCTGTTGGTGTGCAGCATAATGCTGTGGGTACCTTGTCTCCTGGATGGACCTCTTTGTCGTGGTTTAACCCCAGTCAGCAACTAAGCACCATATAGCCACCTGCTCACTCCCCCCTGGTGGGATGGGGGAGAGAATCAGAAGAGTAAAAGTGAGAAAACTTGTGGGTTGAGATAAAGACAGTTTAATAGGTAAAGCAAAAGCCACAAAAGCAAAGCAAAACAAGGGATTCATTCACTATTTCCCATCGGCAGGCAGGTGTTCAGCCATCTCCAGGAAAGCAGGGCTCCATCACACACAACAGTTACTTGGGAAGACAAACGCCATCACTCCAAATGTCTCCCCCTTGCTTCTTCTTCCCCCAGCTTTGTATGCTGAGCATGATGTCATATGGTATGATGGAATATCCCTTTGGTCAGTTGGGGTCAGCTGTCCCAGCTGTGTCCCCTCCCAACTTCTTGTGCACCCTGAGCCTACTCGCTGGTGGGGTGGTGTGAGGAGCAGAAAAGGCCTTGACTCTGTGTAAGCACTGCTCAGCAATAACAAAAACATCCCTGTGTTATCAACACTGTTTCCAGCACAAATCCAAAACATAGCCCCATATGAGCTACTGTGAAGAAAATTAGCTCTATCCCAGCCAAAACCAGCACACCCTTGTACATACATTGTAGGTTGTTGTGGTGGGTTGACCCTGGCTGGATGCCAGGTGCCCACCAAAGCCACTCTATCACTCCCCTTCTCAACTGGACAGGGGAGAGAAAACATAACGAAAAGCTCGTGGGTCGAGATAAGGACAGGGAGATCACTCAGCAATTACCATCACGGGCAAAACAGGCTCGACTTGGGGAAATCAGTTTAATGTATTACCAATCAAAGCAGAGTAGGATAATGAGAAATAAAAACAAAATCCTGAAACAACTTCCCCCCACCCCTTCCTTCTTCCCGGGCTAAACTTCACTCCTGATTTTGTCTCCCTCCTGCCCCCAAGCAGTGCAGGGGAATGGGGCTTGCAGTCAGTTCATCACCCGTTGTCTCTGCCGATCCTTCCTCCGCAGGGAGAAGACTCCTCACGCTCTTCCCCTGCTCCAGTGTGGGGTCCCTCCCACGGGAGACAGTCTTCCACAAACTTCTCCAACATGGGTCCTTCCCACGGGCTGCAGTTCTTCATGAACTGCTCCAGCGGGGCTCCCTTGCATGGGATGCAGTCCTTCAGGAAGAGACTGCTCCAGCGTGGGTCCCCCACGGGGTCACAAGTCCTGCCAGCAAACCTGCTCTAGAGTGGGCTCCTCTCTCTCCATGGGTCCACAGGTCCTGCCAGGAGCCTGCTCCAGTATGGGCTTCCCACAGGGTCACAGCCTCCTTCAGGCACATCTCTGCTCCGGCGCTGGGTCATCCACAGGCTACAGGTGGATATCTGCTCCACCGTTAACCTCCACGGGCTGCAGGGGGACAGCCTGCCTCACCATGGTCTTCACCACAGGCTGCAGGGGAATCTCTGCTTTGGCACCTGGAGCACCTCCTCCCCCTCCTTCTTCACTGACCTTGGTGTCTGCAGAATCGTTCCTCTCGCATATTCTCACTCTTCTCTCCGGCTGCAGTTGTGCAGGGTTTTTTTTTTCCCCCTCCCTTCTTCAATATGTTATCCCAGAGGCACTACCACCGTCGCTGATGGGCTTGGCCTTGGCCAGCAGCGGGTCCATCTTGGAGCCGGCTAGCATTGGCTCTATCGGACATAGGGGAAGCTTCTAGCAGCTTCTCACAGAAGCCACCCCTGTAGCCCCCCCACTCCCAAAACCTTGCCACACAAACCCAATACAGTTGTGTCCATTCCTTGTCTTTGGTCCTGGCTCCCGGATGAGCATTGGACCCATGTTGTAGCCTTGTTTCCAGTTCTGTCTCTGGCCCCATCTCCTTTTGCTGAACTCCCTGGACAGACCGCAGACCCAGTTCATCACTTTGCCATGTCTGATGCCATGGATGGACCTTGTTACCAATACCTGGCTTTACCTGCCAGTTCATGCCCTGTGCAACTGCCCCTCAGCCATGAGGACACGGCCTGTGCTGGGGCCACCCTTGCCTTCTGGCTCGCCTGCCCTTAGGGAGCAGATGGCCCTTGCTGCTCCCTGACAGCACTATGAATATAGCTCCACCCTGGCTTGGTGGCCAAATGGTGTTTAAAAACTGGCTTAGCTGGAAAAGCATTCAGAGTGTGAATGCTTTTCCTTAATTCTGTCTCTATAGAGGCAGGAACAAAATAGGTCTACTTCTAAAGAGTTATTAATGAAGGCCTCAAAAGTGTATGACTGAATTAAGGTTAGCCTTCTTTCTGCAGGAAAGTGGATCATTTTTCTTCATTCTGTGATTTTTGAAACGCATATTTTTTCCCATTTAGAAGCTGGTAGTTCTGCGGTTTGTTTGCAAGTGACTGCAAAGCTGTGGCACGCAGCTCTGTTCCTGCTGGAGAACGTGCCAAGTGACGATCCAGAGTTCAGAGGGAACATCCAAGGAGCTTGGATATTGCTCTCAGAAGTGTTGGGTTTTTTCCTCTTTCCCTTTTATCTGAAAGGAGCAAAGTTCTGCAGAGTTATATTGACAGCAGATGGAATTATGCTTTTCACTGGTGTCTGTATGAAGTGACTTATTCCCCATAGGCAGTTTCCTCCTTTGCTTGCTCTGGGCTTCCAGGCTTATTGTCTGGAGAAGCAGGTCTTAAAATGCCTTGCTGAGCTATACTTTTTTTTTTTTAATATATATATATATTTAAATTGTACAGACTGTAAATGGGACACTTACATATGGACTTGTCTTGATATGACTTGATGACATTAAATTTAAAAGCTTCAGGGTAGACTGGTGCCTAGTGATGCTCATCGTTGGCATTTCAGAGGCTTCACTGAGACCTAAAGTGTTATCTTTAAATGGCTGGTTAAATTCAGTAATGGTTTGCTCAAGTGAACACCTAATTTCTTGAAAAAGGGAAGCTGGTGTCTCCTAGCAGACATTTTTCATTGCAGAAGCTCAGTAATTATTGAGCTTTGGTAGTCTCTCTGTTGACAGTGGTTAATGCCAAGCTGAAGTGCTTCTAGTGTTGATCCTCTCTATCTTGGAGCTTCTTGTATGTTTGGATTCCTGTCTCTGTCCAGCTTTAAATGTGTGCAGTTTTAAAGTTGTCTGCCAAGATGCACATTCCTGACAAAAAGCAACGCGCTGGTGTCAAAAATTTGCTCATCCAAGAAGTAGTGCAGTGGTCTTGTAAAACACAAATGCAGCGATAATGTAAAATAGGTTGGAGCAGTGTGAAGTGGGGATTAGCAAATCTAGATACTGCAGCGATCCCATCATCTCCTACAGAGCTGTTGATCTCTTCATTGCTTTGAGGGTGAAGCAAGACGTTGGGCTCAATGAGGAGTCTGCTGCCTGTGTTCTGCTCTGCCTCTGCAGCTGTAATTAGTTGACAGAGCTTTAAACACTTCTGATTCAGGACTGTCTAAACTTTCTAAAGCTGGAGGAGAGAAAATAGAGGGTTTTATTAGCAGATGCTTCAGTTTCAACATGTAGATGATGCAATGTAGCATATATTTTCGAGGAGCAGTTTTTCAAGACTGTGGGATACTGCAGCTAGAAAAAGGAGTTAAAGGATAAACCAATGTCTATTCTAATTCTTTGCTCTCTTAGAGATGGCCAGAAACCTAGTTTCCTGTTTTGCTGGATAGTTGCTAGTGTAATCAACCTGAGGCAAAGGAAAAAAATTTTCCTGGCCTTTGCTAAAAAAGCTTTGGCTTGGTGATAAAATGTGAGGCTGACATGTACTGGCCTGACAGCTACTCTGAGTTCAGTAGCCAGAGCCTGAGTTTTCTCTCTCTTCAAGAAGCATCACGTTAGGGAAATAATAAGGGCTAAATCAACAGTTACTGCTTTTGAGAGTAGTTCCCTGTATATGCCTTTTTTCTGCATGCAGCTAAAGAGGGGCGAGAGAAGGCAGTGCAGGTGCTTCTCTGCCCATGGCAAGCCCCGGGGGATCACACTAAAGAGGTTGGAAAATTCATGATAACTTTAACCAGCCTTTCATTTTTCAATAAGCAGACTGCTTGTTTAGCCTGGTTGGGTAAGAAAATAAGACCTTGGGAAAAGGTGCTCATGATAGCTAGTAATTATTAGTCATCTACTCCTTTTCCCTTCAAAGGTGCAGGAACTACCATTAAGTACTGGTTCACCCGGAACTGGGATGGGTTGTGCAGTAGTAAAAGGCATAGCTGAACAAGGAGCTTTCTCCAGACGGTGTAGAGGAGCAAGGCCAGGCTCTCCAGATGGCCAGGACTAGATTGAACGAGGGCCTCGGACTGAGGAGGTGCATTCTGTGCTCTTGCCTTCTGGTTTGTTATACCAGTTGGCTCCACATTGTACATGCTAATCCTGATCTCTGTTCCTCTGACCATCCGCGTGGGGTGGTGGTGTTACAGGAAAGAGTACAGAGCTAAAGAACGTATCATTACGGTAAGATGTAGCTTCCATCAAATGCAAGTTATTTTTCTGAAATAATGCTTTATTCCTCCTCCCCAGTCAAGGAGGAGGATGGATACTTGACTGATAAATCTATGGCAGGAGCCTACAACCCCCTCTTCTTTAATTCACATTAAAACTAACAAAGGATGATGGATCCCACAGTACAGGAAATAAGTTTTTCTCACAGAGGCATTTTTTTTTCTTTTCTTTTTTTTTTGTTTTAGCAATAAAAAGAACCCTAAATTGAACCACTGATTAAAACCGGGTATCTTAAGGTGTTCTGTCACGTCTGTCATCTGGTATCTAATTTTGATAGTACTGCTTGAAGTACAGATAAGAAGCTGGCTACCCATAAAACAACAATGCAGTACCAATTTACTGACTGTCAAATACAAATCTGATGTAACAGATGACCTGCTGCTAGGTGAAGCTTTCGGGGCTTGTGCTGCAGCCAGGAGAAGTCTGACAGAAGTCGCTTCTAAGTTCTCTCTTGCTGCTCTTTGCTCTCTTTCTCCACAAAATGTTCAACCTTGAATGAAACATTTTCTGCCCCACCCTGCCCCAAAGGGAAGGCTGCAATGTTTGGCAATGCACCTGGGAATGTATACAAACGCCATTAGGGAAGGGAGATGAAAAAGGAGGCTGATTTTACTCTATCATGAAAGTTTAACACTCCTTAGCAGCTTGCCAGCCAAGCGGGATTATACTACCAGATGTCCTGGCAGAAATGTGCGTGGCTCTGCGAGATCATAAATCCAAACAATGTATGGCAACGCTGTGTGTATAATACTACTGTTAGCAATGCAGAATTTCATTGTAGAAAGCTCTGGTGACAAGCAGGATTAGTAAGGACAAAACTTTCCCAGGCTTTAAAGCCTTAGGTAGGTAATAGCTGGTGATGGCAGCTGTATGTTAATGGGAAAATGAGGAATACAGTGATGTCTGTGCTTTATCAGCAGCAGTAAGCCTCGTTTTGCTTGCAGTTGTCTTCTCCCATCCCGTCTTGGCCTTTCAGCAGGCAGAATTGTAGGGCAGATGCTCAGAGGCTGATCTCTCTGTTGGTGTACGTGAAAGCACTGAGGGGGTGTTGTCAAAGACCTGCTAAACTCAAGGCCTGAGTCAACAGAGCAGTGCTGCTCTGTAGCAGTTCAGGGTTGGCTCGTGGTTTGTCTTGAGTGTCAGTGGAGCTCTGTTGTCTTCATGTTGGTAAATTCTTGTTTAATGAGAAGAATGGAGATGATGGAGGCCTGGTGTGGAAGTTTGTGTCTGGTGCATTTGTTTTACTTCTGTATTTCTTTCCACAGAATCACAGAATCTTTTGGTTGGAAAAGACCTTTAGGATCATCAAGTCCAACTGTACCTGTCCACTACTAAACCATGTCCCTAAGTGCCTCGTCTACCCGTCTTTTAAATCCCTCCAGGGATGGGGACTCCACCACTTCCCTGGGCAGCCTGTTCCAATACTTGACAACCCTCTCCGTGAAGAAGTTTTTCCTAATATCTAATCTAAACCTCCCCTGGCACAACTTGAGGCCATTGCTTCTCATCCTATCACTTGCTACTTGGGAGAAGAGACCGACACCCACCTCGCTACAACCTCCTTTCAGGTAGTTGTAGGGGGCAATAAGGTCTCCCCTCAGCCTCCTCTTCTCCAGGCTAAACAACCCCAGGTCCCTCAGCCGCTCCTCATAAGACTTGTGCTCCAGACCCTTCAGCAGCTTCGTTGCCCTTCTCTGGACACGCTCCAGCACCTCAATATCCTTCTTGTACTGAGGGGCCCAAAACTGAACACAGTACTCAAGGTGCGGCCTCACCAGTGCCGAGTACAGGGGAAGGATGACTTCCCTGGTCCTACTGGTCACACTATTTCTGATACAAAATGTCATGTTTCCTAAATGGAGTACTGACTGAACCTGTTCTTTTAGTCTACACATTAAATATAAATGCATGTGTCCATTCATACGATCATTTCCTCACTAAACTATGCAAAGAATTGGAAAAAATCAGCTGTTGTGGGTTTTTTTAGTTGTCTCTTCCTTCATGGAAAAGAAAAGGCACTCACTGGCATCCTATAGCAAAGAAATAATTTGTTTGGTGAGGACTTAAGATTGGGTCCACCAAATGTGTTGGGAGTATGTTTGTGTCAGTGGGTATGGTTCTCCCATGCTATATGTTGACACCAAACTGTCAGTTAACCCAACTGACAGTGTAGCAGATGGAAATTTAAAGCAAGTGGAGGAGAATATGCTATCCCCTATTTTATTGTGTTGTTGCTAGAAAAAAATTGAGTTCCTATGAAGTGTGAAGAAGAGCAAGTCAACTCCATGGCTCTTTAAAGACTAGTACAGGGGTGAATAGCCAGAGGAAAAGAACAAAGGGGACTTCAGCATGGCTACTTAACTTCGCAAATTGCAGTTAAACTTAAGCGACCAGAAAGTGGAAGATCTAAAAATAAATAATGTTAAGAGCTTTCTTTGCAGATTAATTTTGCTACCCAAGTGTGAAATCTCCCCCCTTCCTCCCATGCATTCTTTAAATTTTTACGTTCCATACCACAGAATTTCAGGTGGTTCATTGCTGGCTACACTAGTCGTTCAGATCTCATGCTGGTTTTGTCCTTGAGAGTAGAAATACACACTAAAGATATTTAAGTTGTTCGCCCTTTTATTGATTTTAGTAGTAAATTACCTCAATACTGTAATGCCTTGGAAAGCTTTGTGTAGAGTGCTTGTCATCATTCAGCTTTCCTGGAAGACAGGTACGCCTAGAGCAGTGTTTGTTGCTCTTTGGAAACTCCATTCACGCAGTCTTCAAGTTTGTCTGTGCTAAATCAACTAGCTGCCTAATATTTGTAATAAAGCTGTTTAGGACTGCCTTATATTGCTCTAATTTTAGCAATTTAAATCCCTCTGCTGTGGAGTAAGAGAGAGGGAGCTCATGCCTAGCTGATGTGTTCTGTCCACTTTTGCAGACAGAGCAAAGCATCGCATGTGCAGGACATGGCAGAACCCGGAGCCAGCGAAGGGTCTCCAAGTCCCATTGCGCTGCTGTAGCAATGTGGTACAATTCTGGTCTGCAAATGTAAAGCCGGCTTCAAATTTGTCAGTGTTGTTTAGTTCAGAAATTTCTTGTCTATGCTACATGAAAAAGGAATTTAACTTTCATATTCATCTTACTAGCTCAAATGATATGTCAGAGATAGGGAAGTAGGAATTCGTTACTCTACAGGCACCAAATCCTGATGCCCTAAAAACTCTCATGCTTCTTTTGGTGGTTTGTATTCCCTGCGGCTTATATGATCCAATGCTTTCTATTTACATACCCATGATTATTACAGTTTAGGCCTTACTTTCACATCTCCCTGAAGTAAAAACAGTATGTTTTCTAGTTAAGTAGCAGGGTGGGCTTTTTTTCATTTAAGTAAAAAATTATACAAGGGAAAATAGTGGTTGTACAAAATAGAAACGCAGCATACCCATGTACAAAGAAATTAACAGCCTACCAAACTTTTTGAAAATCTTTCTTTCCTTACTGTCATGCTTCACAAGCTCTCCAAAACGTGTAATAAGCAACAAAGACCTCTCCCTGCTGTGTCTATATTTTTGTTCACTGCTTTACATGCTGTTTTCAGATGTGCACATAGAAAATGAAGCTTACTATTTTCAAAATGTTGTCCCTGATGACTTAGTGTTTATTCAACTACTTATACCTTGTTGGCCAAGATAAATTTCACCTGAGGCCAGCATCTGCTCACTAATTTGTCACCTTTTCTTTTTCATGCCCTTAAGCTGTTTTGACACCAGAGGCTTTGCAAGCTCCATCTCAGGAAGCACCAGCAGCAATACAAAACGGCAAGGAAAACAATGTGAACTGAAGCTTGGTGAAAATAGAGTTGTGTAATATGGCACTGGTTAGTGGCTGGATGACAGCCATCCTTGATGACATAAATTTAGTGGCATGCGTAACTGCGAAGAACAAAGGAGTTAATCAGCAACAATACTGTATATAAGAAGTGTTACTGTGTGTAAATACGTATTAAAGTTGTTGCCATAAGCTTGTGATAGAGAGTCAGTGTGCTGTGGTTTAATCTCCTAATATTCCTTTTGGAAAAACTTTTATTATTCATTTTAGGTCTGTTTTCTGAGTTGTTAAGCGTCAGGAAAACTGAGAAACGCGTCCAGCAGTCAAATAATTGCCCTGGTTGAAAATGCTTGCAGCTTTTTACAGAGAAGAAAATATCATCCAGATGATGAATAAAAACAACTCCTCCTCACATAAATGAAGCACAACAATAAATTATATTATGTTTCGCTTCTGTTCTCTATTTTTTAAGTTACAATATGATATGGAAAGGCAGCTCTTTTCCTCTCAGTTTTATAGAACTTATTAAAGAAGTGGCAGGCTTTTTTTAGTAATCATTAGCAGGACATAGCTTGTGTTTTGCCTTTAAGGTGCTTCGTTCTAACTTTTGTACCCCTGCGCTGCAGAGAATTACAATGTGCTGGCATTGCAGCAGTGAATAGGGAACTCTTCCATGTATCCTGCTTCCTCCTGTATTGCCCAAGTGTGCTGGTCTGTACCTTTCACCTGCGGGTTTCATCCAGCAGTCAAACTGGAGGCTTTTTTCCAGAGATGGAAGAAGATAAGCTAGTAGGAACAGACCAGTGCTTAGATTAACAACATGAACACGATCCTGTGACACATGCAACGGTTTTGTGATACCGTGGCTAATGCACGTGGTTTTCTTTCTACACGGGTTTGGGCAAACTTTAGTATGCACTTAGCTATGCAGGACTCTGTTTGCAAATATGAGAGTGCCAATCCTTTTGCTTGAAGTCACTTTAAATCCTCGCTCCTCCTGCTGTCAGTGCGCTGAGCGAAGGTTATCTCGGACATGCGGTAGGAGGCTGGCCCGTGGGCCTGTTCTTGAGGCTATGGCCCAAAGTGGCCTCCTGCAGACAGCGGGGGGGGGGGGTGTGCACGCGCATGTGTACGTGTGTGCATACGCCAAGAAACTGAGCTCTAATTTCCTCTGGAAAAGGTGGACCCAGCTTCTTGCTCCTCTCAGTCCCCTCTTGGGTTATCTTTGTAATGTATAATGTCATTTTCATGCTTATTTTTAGTTTCTAGCCTTTCTCTGTTGAACTGTTCTTACATTTTAATTGGCTAAATCAGGAGACTTGTAGCTGATTAATGTTCCCCCTCTGCAGCTGGATCATCTAGAATAGGCATAAACCTTTCCATGCCTCATTTACTTCCAGTTCCTTTTCAAACAGACATGCCCTGTTCCTGGACCTTCCCGTCTTTCCTCACCTGCTGTCAGTTTTTGTTGTACCTCTTGCTAGATGAATTGTTGTTCCAGCTGTGCATTTGCATTTCATGATTTTATTTGTGCGGCCAGAAATGATGTATGAAATCTTCCTACATCAGCAGTAATGACAGCAATACTCAGGTGGCAGCTTTTGGCAGGTAGATTCTTACCTGAATTATGTAACAGTTTCAGTACTGCTCCCTGCTGAATGAGGGTGTTCAACAAACACATAAAAAGATTGACTCCCATAGCTTGATGTTGAGGAGTGAAAAAAGATTACTATAATTTTTTTTTTCTGCATAGATTAAAAAAACCACTACTACTAGTCAGACTGTTATGAAATAGCTCTTCCTAGTCCTTTCTGTACTGTACTTTATGGATGAAATAAAAGTCAGTTCTGATGTGCTCCGTCTATCGCTCATCCCAAATGCTAATGGTTTTATTGTCATGATTTCCCTCTGTCCCAGCAGATCAAGATTAGAGATGATTTACTGTGATTAGAGATAGTTTAAATGATTAGAGGTCATTTACTACTGGAAATTGCATCTGGTTTCCTCTGAGGTATGAGGGCAACACAGTGCCTTGTTCTACTTTATGCATTTGCATAAAATATAATTGTCAACTGATGTCTTTATGACACACTTTTTAGAGTATGGAGTGTTAAAGTTTGCACACTGTCATACCAGTTTGCTGGGAGAAGTTCCTTCACATTGAAAAAAAAAATGTTTATAATTAAGTGGAGGATTAGGTTTTAGGCTTTGCATGTGCACTTCAATTCAAAACAAGTGTTGTTCTCTAAGACTGTGTGTAGCTATAACCAGCATTTGTGAAGCCAGTGCGTTCGCTAATCCCGTGGGAAAGTGCCAAACTTGTCAGTTTTTATAAATTGCTGTCCTTATGACAGGAACTGGGAGGGGAAGGGTCTTGTATCTGAATGGAACAGCAAGGAGAAAATGGGGACATAAGGACAGATGTGTCCCCAAGTCACTATTCTCTATGGTGGAAGCAACGCCCAGAGCAAGGGTCTTGCTGAAAGATTGGATGTGAGCCATGAGGACTCTATAAGCATCCGGTAAATGTTTTGGCTGGGTGAGGAGAAGAGCTCCTGGAGGACAATTAAAAACCAGGCAGGCTTTTTTTTGCTTTGTTTTGTTTCTGTTCAGTGCTCTCTAAACATAGCAACTATTTTTATATATTTGTTGGTGGTACTAAAAAGTATTCTTTACTTTTAACTGAACGCATCATCTGTTGAGAGTGAGTTGAGGATGAATGGCGAGCCATTGTCAACATGGTAGTGAGTCATAAACGGTGGTTCAGTCATGCTTGTAGCATCTGGCACCCTCAGGCAAGATTGGGATTCCTAGATGGTTCCTAGGTGGTCCATCCCTAAGCAGCACAGACTGACTTAAGAGCTCATAATGCAGAATGTACCTCCTGGTCCAAGCATCCCTGACAGGCTGCGGACTGTCAGTAGGTGCCTAAACCTTAGCTTCCACTGAGTTTGTATTCACGCTCACAGTTGACTTCATGACGTGAAGTATCATTTACTATCACTAGGAGTATTGTGGCGTGTGTCTGAAGGGCTATAACTCATGCGAGTGCTTCCAATTGCCTTTGCTGATTCTATAAAGGTGATAGGTTAAAGGCCAAAAGTTCAAGCCCAGTGCAAGGTTTTTAACATGACGCAAAAAAGGCAGTAAAAATACTTAGTTTGTTTAAATACAGTAGTTTTTAAAATTCAAAATGCTATAGAATAAAATTTTTAAAATATTCTGAAGCTTACATTATAGTTTTTGGTTGGTAGTTTTTGTTTTTTACTTCTAGAAAACAGCTCACTTATCTGTAATTGCACTGGCCAGAGCAAATACTTTGTTCCATGTGTTAAATAGCTCAATGAAAGGGGAAGGAGGAAGCTGGTTGATGGACACAACTTAGTCCTTTGGCAAGGCCTGTAAAGCTCACACGTTTCCTATGCAGCAGATGCTTTAACTGAATGTTATGAATTCCTCTTGTAAAGTACATGTTCTAATAGATGTCACTCTTCTGTTTCCCCCTACTCTTTTGCAGCAAGTGACAGGCAGAAGTTTTGGTGAGAAAGATTTTCGTTCTGGATTAGAAAACGGCATTCTTCTGTGTGAGTAAGTAACACTTACAGTTTTGAGCCTTGAATACAATCTTGACTAAAACTGAAATGAACTTTAACTAGTATGTCCAATTGCTTGTTTCTTTCTGCGAGTTTTGACATTGTGCACACTGGTATTTCACTGCAGCATCATTTCAGTGCCAAAGCTATTGTTATGGTGAGGATTGAAATGTGGCTTAAAGAAAACAGGTTTTGCAAAGTGCTTTCCTCACTCTACCCCAGCTCCTTAGTTGAGTTATGTAAAGTAAAAATGATGCTTGCTTTTTGGTTTCCTTTTATTTGAAGATGTTAACCACAGATTGGCAAATGGTGTTCCACACCTGCCTGCAGACATCTCTGCTACAAGTGAGGCATTTTGGACCAACTCCAGGTCCGAGCACTGTCAAGAGTTAGCCATCTGAATACCATCAATACTCAGCTGCTTTTATAGTTTCTGGAAAGGTTAGGCAGCCTCTAAATTTTACCTAAAGGTGTATTTGAATGATGTGTTTTGTAATTTTTGGACAAGAGATGCAAGTTAGGTTTTGCACATTTCTTTATGGTTTTAATGGCTAGTTTTTAGGCAGAGTCTTCCAGAAGCATGTTGTGGGCTTAGATGCCAAAGCTGGTGACTTTTAAGAGCAATTTGGAAATGTGCCCTAATGCCCATAGTCCTTTGAAAATCCCATGCAGAATGTCAGGAGTTTGGGATCTGAATCACCTGTACGGACCGATTTCTTTCCCTGGGCATGCAGCGTTGTCACTGAAGTTGGTAAAAGCCGTCTTGGCACACCAGAAGGATGAAGCTTGTACAGAACTGAATGCATATTGAAATTTATAAATGAGATCTCCTGAGATGTTTAGCTGGACCACTGCAGCTGTTGGTTAAGTTTTATACTATGAAAGATACTGGAACTTGGAAACTGTTTTCAGCAGTAGAGTTGAGTTAATATCCTGTAACTCAGCTCTTAGGTAGTTTATGATAGCTTTGAAACCTACCTGTGTAAATACTGTTGTATATCTTACTGGTGTCATTAATCAGACAGCTTGAACTTTAGCTGTTAAAGGGGAAAAAACATGAAGGAAATGATATGATCTGGTTTGATTGTAGTTGCATGTCTTTGCTGAGGAGTGGCTTTGGGAGGAGGGAAGTAGTTGTTATTGTTGATCAAAAGTTGTGTAACTCGGAAGGAGCATGTAGTTTACCTCTTTGTATTTAAGGGTTGCCTCTTGCACAAGGTCTCTCTCCTCTGTGCATTCAAGGGAAGTACTGTGTGCTGAATCATTTCACAGTGCTCTTTAAATGTTAAGGTTGAATTGTGTTGTATGAAAAATAAGGGATGTGTGTTTCGAGATTAGATTGTAAACTTATCTGCAAGCAAGCAGAGGTAGTCTGATTTAAGTGCTGTAAATCTTTAAGATGTAAAGCTTAACTAACTAATGTTTTGCTAATGAAATGCATAAATGTGTATTTCTTAAGAGGCTGTGAGCTCAGTAATAAGCAGGTCAAGGGACACCACTTGGTTATACTACTAAATTGCTCTGTGATGTTGGGCAAATTGCTTGTCTTTGTTTACCACCTGTAGATCAGTGGAAACCAATCTGAAGGGATCTGTCTTCTCAACCTCAAATCTGAGAGGCCATGATGTTTGTATTGCATCCCTCTCCTGGCAGCTGTGCCTAGTGGATAAAACTCTATAGGCTACAGAGCATTAACCAGACAGCTACCAGTTGGGCCTTCAGGTTTGGCTTTCTGATGATGAACAAATTATGAGGCCAACAATAGAAGCATGCTCCTCACTGGTTCTGAGTCCACTGTAAAATAAAGAACTCAACAGAAATTTAGGGTGTAACACTGAGAGCTTTTAATGTATCTTCAAAAAGTATGGGTTTCAGCAGGTGAAGCACTGATAGTTTTTTCTCTCTTGCTCAGTGAAGAAGTGCTAGTGAAACTGCCACAGGCAATATTGTCTCTGTGGACAGGAGTTTTCTGGTTTATCAGAGGCCTACCTGGGTACCTCACGAACAAAATCTAGCGGTATTTAAGTTCTCTCTCAAACTCTTTCCAATCTGTTGTGCTGTCATCGCAGCTGACCTCAACAAGCAGGTGGCAATCTGATGTCAAAGTCTCTAATAAGCTACCAAAGGCAAGAAAGAAATTATAGCTGTCTTAAGTTTCTGAAGATGGAAGAACCAGGCCTTTGGTCTAGTTTATCTGATTCGTTGAAATTTTAGGGAGAAGCTAAACTTGCCTCAGTTTATCTCCACAGGACAATACTCACTGCTAGTGTCATTAACTGGCAACTCATAGCCAGACACTTGTGCGGGTGATGTCCACGTGAGCGTGGAATGGTGCTTACTTCCACGTGGCTGTTTCAGTGTCTTCCTTGCCTGTTGTATTTTGTGATGAGGTCTGAAAGCTAACTCGGGTCCTGAGGGATCCCAGCAGCTAGAGGACTGGAAACTGATGTCAAGAATGGGGACACAGCCAGTATGCCCTGAGTCTCTCAAACATGTCTCAAGCCACCCTCTGACTTTACAGGCGTTTTGCAGAAGGGAGGGGATGGGGGGGTAGCCACCATGCCAGAGTCCATTCCCCAAACAGTCAGACAAGCCATATGCAAAATGGCACAGGGGAAATCTTTGTCTATGTCTAGAGCAGGATTGTTGGAGCTTTAGGCACGGTAATGCCAGGCCTCCCTCCAGTTGATCCCGATATCGATGGCCTACACATCCTGCAAACTCAGGCAGACATCACAACACCGTGATTCATTCACATCTAACAACTATCCACGTATTTTAATAAATGAAAACTAATACAACTGTGTGATGCCAAAAGCTTGGACTCTTGGGAGGGACATGTTGTGGACCACCAGCCTGACTAGCAGAGCAGCCCTGAACGCGTGTGCTAGCCACAGGCACCTGCAAGCCTCGTGCCTGCCTCTCTGGTAGCGCTTACGCTGTGGCTGGCATCTGGACCTGGCCTTGCTACGACACTTTTATAGCTTGCCGTGCTCAGCTCGGGAGCTGAGGAGCATATTTAAACAATGCAGGATGCCATAAAGCGGCAAGCTGACAGATAAGAGTAGCACAAGCCCTTCCTTCTTTCTGGATATTTGAAAGCCCCCTTGTGCAGTTGCCCTGATAGTGTCGGCTCTACTTGTTCCCCCAGCTGTGCTGAGAAGCCAGTGACTATGACTTCTGTTTGTCTGAAATGAATTCATTCATGGCTTTTTAGTATAGCTGTCTGACATCAGTGCAGATGGTGATTTCAGCAAGGGACATCATTGCTAGGTGAAGTAAATTCTTGCTCTGTTCTTGCTTTGTGTATTAAATTGTCATATGCAAATGCCAAGGAGTTTCCTGGCTACACTTCTGCATGGGTGGGCAAATGTGCCCTCCTGGGGACATGGTGGAAAGCTATATGAGGCAGAAATACAACACCACTAGCAGGAAATATCACTAGAAATCCCCAATTTCCGCTCCAACACATGTTCTTTTTTTTTTTCTTGTTACATAGCTTTAACATTTAGGTTTGACCCAGATATCATAAGAAGCTAGAGGATTAATCAGGAATAAATTAGATCTGGTTGTTGCAATGCTTAGGTGTTCCTATTCTATGGATTCAGGCGTTTGAATGAAGGTTGGTTGCAACAGAAGAAGTATATGCTGTCTCCATCCACCTGCCCCACTGATTTGGGTAGTTCTGTTGCTTTTCTGAAACAGCAGATAAGGAAGTTGAAGTCACTTTTATTTCTAACCATGCAACGATTGCTATTAATAAGTTTAAAAATTACTACATGAAGACAAAAATGCATATGTCTTCCTGCAACCTTGCCCAGTTGTTACTGGGTGTAAGTGCAATTCTTGCAAGTGTGTTTTTAAGGTGAGCGGTTCCTTTCTGTTCCCCTTGCCATCCACCTCCCCTTCCCCAGCTCTTCTACCGCAGGATTCCTTCTTCCACATTGGGCACTGGGCAGAGACAGAGAGGTCTCTGTAGGGATGTGAGACTTGGAAAATCCAAATTATTTACTTGCTTTGATATAACTATCCAAGGGTGATATGTATCAAATATATCTGTAAGCATTTCTGACATGCAACTGGGATCATATTTTTCTCTCAAGCTTTCTCTGGAATCGAGCAGTATTAGGAGTCCTGCCACCCTGAAAGTTTGTATTACCGGTAATGAGAGTCTAATGTCAGGAATAGGACCAAACCACAAAGAAGAGTAACAACAACAGTTGGGACATGGATCCTGGGCAAAGGACTTTTAACAACAAACTCAAACCAAATCCAGATTTAGATATCAGCAGAAATTATTTGGCTTTGCACTGGAGTCCAACAGCATCATGATTGTGTGTAAGACCTTGGGTTCTGTATGTAGAACAGTTTAGCTGTGTGTCTGTTTTGTGTATGTATGTAAATCAATTTATAGCAGTAAATGCAGGCATAATAAATGTTTGATTTTTCTCAAGCATGAAAATTTTAACAAATATTTAACTGCATACGTTGAGAAGTCATGGCATAAACATATAAAAGTGAGAGAGGAATAACTGTATGTAGTTAAAGATGGATGTCACTTGCATATACAGTTCTGGATACCAACTTACAAGCATTTTCCCAAACTTTTTTGTGCTTCTTAGAGACACTTATTTTGTATATTAGTACATGGTGTTATGTAGCTTAGTAAGATGTGCAGAAACTATGCTTGTTGTTTGAAACCAGGATTCTTTGACTCTGTAACTTTTTCTTTATTTTTTGAAAGAGCAGATTTGAAGGCATTTTACTGCTTTTAAGTAATCTTGGTAAAATTGGGTATGTACACTGAATTAAGGGAAAGTTTTACACTTTTTCTCATGTTGGACAATATCTAGGAAAGGCAGTTCCCTTCAACTGTGCACGTTAGGAATATATGCTCTTAAAAAGTACAAGAAAGTTTTTAGATTTTACTTTTAAATTAAAAAAAGTGAGAAGTTAGTCATGCACATAGATTATTTTAATAGTATTTAAAGAAAAAGTGAAGTGTGGTTATAAGTCTCAGTGAGCTGAAAGTGATTGTGATCAAGAATTACTTAATGGAATTTATCATTTACTCTGTCATGAGAATAATTTTCTTCTATAAATAAGAAATCTTCTTAACTTGTGTTCTTCATGTCACTGGTGATGAATGAGCTGCTTTTTCTCAGAGAGCAGAGTTTCTTTGGTCTTGCATCATGGTTATAGTGCATCTGACCAAGCTTTGGGCTGACATGAATGCTGTTTTCAGCAAGGGCTGGATATGTGTCAGATTGGTGCAAGTGTAATGCTATGGAATAGTAAAAAATTGTCTTCTGAGTCAGTGGAACCGTTAGGTATGGAGAACAGCCTTCACTGTGTATATGGTGTTTCAGTTGTTTGGCTGTTCAAAAATCAAGTAGTTCTTTCAAGTTAATGTCACTTATGTAAAATTGCCATGCCACTTAAGGAGACCTGGTAGGGGAAAACAAATACTCAGTCATCTTTGTAGATTGTAGGATTTTGCAGATATGTTATTCTACTTGTCTGTCAGTGGTATAGGCCTGGCATCAGTTCAGCACTTGGCTGTGTAGTGCACGGTGCAGAGACTCGTGTCTTGCCAGATACCTCACTGGAGAAGTTAGTGGATGCCCAGCCCTTATGCTTAATTAGGCTTTTGCTTGAATTTCCTATTCCTGGAAACTAAGAAGGTATTGAGTTTCATAGGCATACTTGAAGTTTTGAATGTGACCCATGCCTTGAGGTGAGAAGGGATTGGTGTTCTCCTGCGGTTTTCAGGCTCTGCGTTGTAAAGCCAAAACATTATCAGCATCGTGGATTTGGCATGTCTCCAGTTTAGAGAGACGGGCCCCAAGGCTCATTAAGCATTAAGATTTAGGTTCATGTGAGGACATTTGAAACAGTTTTATATGAATCCAGAGTTTTTAATCTTTAAGTTTTATTGCTGGTTATAATGAAGAGCTATTTATTAGTACAGTTTAGGTGAGGGGTCAAAGGTAACGTAAACCGTAATGCTCAGCTTTGTGCATGGGAGGAGGAGAATAGCCATTGAGGGGCATGCTTGAGTACACCCAGAATGGCCTGTCTTTGTATTTATGTTAAAAAAAAAAATGCATCTCGGCAGACTAAATAGTAGAGTTTTTTGCAGTGGAGCTTGGTAATTGACAGGGCAAGAGACTGTGGAACACTGATCCATTCAAACAGAATGTTGCTCAAGTGCAAAGCAAGGTAATCCTATGAGAGGTTTCAGCTTTCCAAGAGTGTATGTTTAAGAAATTATATTGGATACGTACTTTGGGCAATTATCCATGGCCATTGCTACTCAGTGTAAAACTATGTGTGAATTGTAAATCTATAGGTGCATGGGATGCTCTTCATGTCAGTCATGGTGGTAGATACGGTATAAATAGCTTGTGAAGGCATTTGCACAATCTTCCCTGTTGCCTTTCTTGAGCTGTTTTGCAGGGCCTCTATCTTGTTCATATTTTTAGTCTTTGGCGGAGCAAGACCCATGCTATCCTGTGTTTGGCATACTTGTTTTCTCAATCCTACATATTTCCATATTCACCTTTTACTTATCAGACTGGACTGTGAGCCCTTTATAGGACAAAGTCAGTTCTGTTCTGCTTGTTAAAAAAGCACCTTGTTCATCTGATCCTAAATAAATAATGTCAGGGGCATCATTAGCAATCACTCAAGAATGTTTTCCCAAAAATATTTTTGTGACCTCAAGAACATCTCTATATTTTGAAACTTCTTTACCACTTCCTTTGCAACAAAACATTTTGACTTTTCATTGTCTGCTGTTTCAATGTGATTTGCTCATCTTTAAGACTAATAGTGGATTTTTCTCTCCTTTTCAACTATTTGGGGGCATTTTGGAGCTGCCACTAGAGCATGAGTTTAAAATATGTAGATACTGAAGCTGTCTGGGCTAACAATTATCAAGTGCTGAAAGGCTGCTTGTTAGAATGTAAATCTGTAAACCTTAATTTAAAAAAGAGAAATGTCTGTGAAGGTTTACTGTGGATAGAATTTCCTGAACTCTCAAATATGAAATGCCCTTTTACTTTAAGATCAGGTCATTAGCCAGCTTTTCTTTTTAGGAATATGATCTGTTATTTGAGCAAAGAGCTCTGTGGGATACCTGTCCCTCCAGCCTGGATTGATCTGTGAACACACATCACTTCAACCTTTCTTTTTTTCCGTTTCTGAAGCTCATTCTCTGGAAGTGCTTCTCCTCCATTGCCTCTTAGAAACAAGGTCTTTTTGGAGGCTGGGTTTTGGCAGCCATCCTCTGAATTTTTTCTTAACTGACACTTTCTTGCAAGAATTTCATGGGTAGTTGTCTTGGTGCTTTTCATTAGATCTTTTATCAGCTGTTGGCTGAAACGCCTTCTCTTCCTGGCAGAAGTTTTTCAAATTCTTAACTGGTGATAAACAACTCCAGGAAGGTCTAATAGGTTAGTCACACAGTGGCTAGTACTGATTTCAGCTTGTCTGTCCTGCTGTGGAGATACCTTATCTCCTGGAATGCCAAGCCTTGGGGACAGCACCAAATAGAGCAATTGATTCTTCCCACACCTATCAGAGGTGGTTTTTATTGGGGGAAGGAAATGACCTAGCTTCTCCCTATAAGAGTGGGGATGGAGCAGCTTTCCACTTCCATTGTGCCCTGTCGTTTCCATAAGGTAAGGCAGCTGTAAGGTTTTAGCTTCTATGCACTGTCTTACTATGCTTCTTCTAACAGCTTACTATGGAAGAGTCCAAGCCAGCACCTGGTGCAGGGGAAAGGGAGGCTGGGTGTGTCGGTGTTGGACTGAAAGTGGCAGGAGGACTTTGAGAAGTGAAGAACAGAGGATTGTCCTGACTCAGGACAGGTGCATAAATGGTGGTGGGCAGAAATCCCAGCTGAGAGCCTGAAGGGTCTGGAGAACAGGTCAGGTGTGAGTATAGAGACTCAAGTTTTGTGGATGGAGCCTCTTAAAGAGGCTTGGTTTTATCCTGTTTTGGGTTATTGTCTTTTGGGCGTTTGGTGGGATTGTTGGGAGGTTTTGCCTTCATCATATTTTATTTGAATACTTTAAGAACTATTTTATCTATATTTCTTTTTTTCATGCCTTTACTCCCTTTACTGTTAAAAAGTTCTTTGAGATTTCATTATCATATCTTCCTTCTGGTCACGTCAGAGAAACACTGGTCATGCCAGGTACCAGAAAGCCTCAAGTATTATAGTCTTTGTATTTCTGTTCATTCTTTTTTCCTCCCCATGTCATTTAGCTTCTTGCATAAGTAGCTGTTAATACTCCAGAATGATTTCTGTGAGAAACAAGTTGGCTGAAAGCTAAAGTTTTAAAAAGTCCTCCCTAATCTTGTTTTGCCAGTCATCTCCGAAATGTCTGCTGGTCACCAAACCCCAGCTGCCAAAAAGGTCAAGCTTGGGGAATGTACCTACATTCTCCTTCTGAAAATAGTACTGAAGGACATTGTTTTATGGTTTGTTTCAACCACTATTCCCTCACTGTGTGTTGTCAGACCTTACATTACCAGTATCTTACTGGAGGGGAAAAAAAAAGGAGAAAATAATGGAAAATTTAAAATCATCCTGTTTTGTTATCTCTCAGGACTGCTTAGTTGGACTTGTCGCATTGACATATGTTTTCCTAGATGCAGGAGTATGAAAAATAGTATCAATACCTTAAAAACACAACAAAAAACCCCACAAAAATTCCAAACAAACAACAAAAACCCAACAAAAACAACACTTCTATTCCACCTTCGACACTTCCACTCTCTGACCATTTATACAGTAGCTCACCAACCTAGGCATAGCAGAATGTGGTACACAGTGATACAAAGGTTTTGCTGTGTTCCTTGGAAGATGCAGATCCACTTGAGGATTTTTCTGTGTTTGAAGAGCACAGCTGTACAAAAATCTGAACTAAATTCATGCTTGGGAAAACCTGGGCTTGCAACTGGTGGTAGTTTGGGCCAAGACTGGGGTCTGACATTTACATTAGGAGCAAGCAGTGTGTATACCCTCAATGCCCTTGCGAGAATGAATATACTTGATCCCGATGATTTTTTTACTGCATGAGAAGAAGGACTGCTTCCTTGGAGGAAGGAGTTAGTATCAGACAGGGTCAGCAGGAGCTGGGAGGTACTCAGAGAAGCGAGTGATCATTCAAAGTCCCAGTACAATTCAGGACCTGCTAGGCTTCAACCCTTTCTCTGAACCTGCCAGTAGAGACCTTAGTGCCTTCCTTAGACTGATCGGTATTGCTAAACTGGCCAGATAGATCAGATGTCTGAGGCAGAGGATCTTAATGTGCCATCAACTAGGTGTCTTTTTTGAGCAAGTGGCTTCGAGTGTCTTCCTGCTGCAAGAATGGGTGATGGAAGTAACTTAGTCTAACATGATCTGGGGACAGGGCCTTAAACGTATGTTTAGCACCAATGTAAGCAAGGCTTACGTTGATTGCCTGCCCTCTGTGACTTGATATGAAAGTGATATGGTTAACTTTTGTAATGGAAGCAAATGTTGTGAAAATAAAGCACTGAACAATGTGTGTGTGTTTCAGCTGATGTAGAAGCTGATGGGTTCTACGTTGCTCCCATAACACTTGTCCTGCCACCTGCCACTGTGTTTTCCATACCTTTCTCAGGGATTGCTGCAATACAAATATACTTTTAAAGATTTAATTTAATGTCCTAGAATGATCCATTCAGCAGGATTTCTGATGCTTTTTTAAGCTATCAGATTTGTGATTCCAGAAGAATGTGAAGTTGTTTTGTCTTTTTTTGGGGGGTGGAGTAATGTGATGCCATAAAAATTTTCAGAGATAACTATGAGGTTGGACAACAGATGCTGGAATTGTTTCCCTGTCCATAGATGCCTACAGTTGCAGGTATCTAGACTTGCTGTGCAGCTAAGTGCAGAAAAAATGCTTCTTCTGGTTATGGTCATGTTGATGACTGCCTGATGTCTGACCTTCTGCTGTCTGCAGTGCAGTAGGCAGGACAGTACTCTGCCATGTACTGGTTGCCAAGGTTTCTGAATGGTAACTGGTGGTGTTTTTTTACAGAATTTTTTTTTTTTTTTGTGGTACAGAAAAATAACAACAAATGTTTAGTAACAGCTCAACACACACTATTATGGTCAGGTTTAGGGCTGGGAGAGTGACCAAGCCCAGAGCTATAACTGTAGTGGGGCTGGAAATGGGGCCAATGTAGTAGGGCCAGAGGAAAGTTTAGGCTGCAAACGTTTTCTCCTCTGTGAATTTGGTCACTGGGCTCATATCTGAGTGTCTTCACCTCAGAATGAGATAAGGGTTAGGGTTAGGATTAGGATTGGGGGAGGGACAAAGGCTAGAGCTGCAGATGCAGTGCGGCTGCCAGAGGTGTGCGCTGCAAGTTTTTCTTCCTTGCAAACGCATTAACCTGTGGCATGGCTGGGGACCTGAGGCCCAGGGCAGCCAAGTCCTTCGGTTAGGGTCGGCAGGGCAAGAAAGTGTGGGACTGCAGTTGCAGGGGGCTGCCAGGGGAAGGTGTGGGTTAGGAAGTGTTTTCTCCCCTGCAGACTTTTTCCCCTGGGCCATGGCTGAGGGTCTTGCGCCAGGTCCCCGGTGCAAAATGGTTAGGGTTTTTGTTTGCCCCGTATTTCAACAGAAACCTGCCAGAGCTGATAAAACTTTACATATCAAGACAGATGCTCTATATGAGTCTAAATAGGCACAGAAAATTTATTTTGTGTGTACTGACCTATGTGGGAAGAGGTATATTCAGTGGCTTTTTTGAGAAGCAGGAACAGACAGTAACTGTGTGACTGAAGGCGACCATTGAGACGCTCTGCATAAACAGTACGGCTTTTCAGCCAGGTTGGTGGCCGAGCAAGCTTAAGTCACTTGATATTTTGGCATCTGGACTGTTGCTCTAGATGAGGCAATAATTTAGAAGCAGCCAGTCTGCTCTGGAAGAAATCTGCCTTTGGCACATTCTTGCAGTGAGCAAGTCCTGGGGGTTTTGGTGCCAGACTGTTTAGAGATGTTTCCAACAGGAGGTAAACATTTTAATAATAGAGGCCTTTCTTCCTCAGGCTTTTCCATCTTGCCCCATCCCACTTCCTCCCTTTTCAGACTCCAAATGGTGATCTAAAATGTTGTTTATTCCCTGCTTCTTTCCTTCCTTTCATTTTATCCTTCTCCCATATTTCACAGGGAAGCCTGTACAAGCCATTTTGAAGATTTATTTAGAATGGGGTTTGGCATTTGAGGTTTCCATTAAGACCTCTTTATTTTACTTTCTATTACTGTATATCGCTTTTGATCTGCACCTGCAATATTGGTTGTGGCGCCTAATGTATTCATGTTTGAGTAATAAAGAAAATGGGATGCTTTAGCTAATATATCCTTTTTTACCTGAGACAGAATAGGCAGATTGAAGACGGAAATCACAACAGAGCTAGAGTATTTGGAAAGAAGTGGTCTGACAAAAAAAAAAAAAAAAAAATCTTAAGTTGCCTGTTTCAGCAGCTAAATGGAAAATAATAGTTTATAGGGTTGCTGCTGTGCAAGTCTGAAAGGCTAGTGCCTTTTTGGGGAAAAAGAAGTAATGCTTGTTTGTCATCTGTGAAATAAAATGATGATTATAGGAAGTGAGATGTGTGGTTCTTTTCTTGCCATTATGTGCATAAAGTTCATTGTTTGTATGTAAAGATATAGTCTTTCATAGCACAGTAATCTGTATGAGCTTGGGTTACAGAATTTTTAAGTGCAAGAAGATCAAGAAAATACCCCCAACTCCCAAAAATGTCATTCACATTGGGTTTGTTGCCACTCCTGATTATGGTGGTGTTGGAGATGTGGGGGTCCCAAGTGTGTAATAACACAAGTACAGTTTAGGACAGGTCGGACAGAAGTTTTATTAACTGATCATAGAGAACATTTAGAATAGCATCTCCCTCTTAGCTCTCCTGTTCTCTCCAGGTGATTGTAGAGAGACAACCTATATACTGTCTCAGGGGAAAAAAGAAAGAGGTGAGGAAAAATCGTTTCAGTGTTAACGAAGCCAGGTATCCACCCCTGGGAGGGATGGACTCCATAATGAGCTTGCTAACTGCCACAGTCCTGAGAAGTAATCAAGCAGTAAATAACGTGACAATATGGATAGATGGCTCTTGGAGGAGCCTATAGGAGTGGCTCAGAAGTGGGCAGTTGGAAACAATCACAGACTGTTAGTTTTTAGTTGAGAGGAATGTTCTTTTAGTTAGGATAAATTTCTTAGCCAGACCTCTCAAATCTTAAATATTAATATTTTTACCACCACACTAGGCTGCTAGAAGAGTCAGTTCTTGAATGGAGACAGTGTCAGCACAAAGTGAGATTCCTGTCTTCCGTAGTGGGTATTCTAATTTTTAGAGAGTTTTACATTATCATAGACATCTTTGTTTCTCTTCAGAGATCTTGAATTTGAAGTGGGTGTCCTGACCTGATGACTTTCTTCCTAGTGGATGGACTGGTTGAATTTTATTCCTTTGGATAAAAGGCATAAAGGTTTTCTCTTGGGGGAAGGGTGGTAAAGAAACAGTGTTTGCTGCAACAGGATTTTATAATTAAAATTCCCCACTTTTAGAGGCCTGGTTGTTTTTTGGAATATTCTAACAATGAGCCATGTCAGCACTTCTCATAGCGTGTTCATGGGTGGTGGGGAACTTTGTTTGGGAGGGTTGCTAATCTTTGGACCCTGAACAGTGTTCAACTCTGGTATCACTGGCCTAATGATGTTTTCATTAGGTGGGTTTTTTTGGACACCCTTTTTGTTTGTCTTCTCACATTTATGTTTTATGGGGACCTCTGTTCTCCACAACATATGCAAGGATGGCATTTAATTTCAAGCACAGATGCAGAAAAATAGACAGGCCACCCATAAAGTGTACATCCTTTCTCACTTTCCTGCAGTGCAGAAACTGGTGGACTGTTCTTCCCAAGCTGTGGCGATACCTGGATGCCTTCTGGGTTTCTGCTCTCAGGCCCTTCTAGGCATGACTTGCCACTAGGCAATGGAGGCAGACCGATGTGATGAAATTCACCCACAGCCTGTGAAGACTGATATGATCTCAATACCTTTAGGGTATAAAAGAAATATTGTTGTGGTACTTTGCTGTGGATATTTTTCCTCCTAGTTTTTCTTCATTTCAGTGATGGGTCTTTGGGTACGCACATGTGTTTTCAGGAGGGGAGAAAGGGGAACATCTTCCTTTCCAGCCATACTGAAATCCTTATGTGCTGGGGACAAGTGTTTGGTAATTTCAATTTTGTGACTTACCACTCATAAATACTCCTTTCTCGTAACAGGTTGCTGAATGCAATAAAGCCAGGATTGGTAAAAAAGATCAACAGACTACCGACCCCCATTGCAGGTTTGGTGAGTATGTCAAATAGAGAAAAAATCTTTTCATGCTGCTTTTTGCACCTTGATTTTATGACTGTGTGATTTAGATAGTAATTATTTTTGTAATTTGAACTTTTTTAACCTACTAAACTCAGACAGTCCCTCTGAAATTTGAACTCTTGGTGTAGTCACCTTAAGACCTTCCAGTCTTTTTTTTTTTTTTCTGGAAGTGGGCAGTATTCAAGAGGCAGAGTATATTTTTAGAGGAAGACTATCTTCTTGGTTATATGTCATCTTCCAGTTGTGGTGCTAGCTTTAGAAAGACTGGAATGTATGAGTTAGAAGCCATCACCACAAAAAGATAGCTTTTTGGAAAGAAAGAAAAATGTACTTGTATATTTTGTCTCCTTTTTTCTTTTCCCAAAATACCACAGTCTGCAGATAACATTCATTGTGGGACTATCTAGGGAACTGTTTCATGTTGACTTAAAGGGCAGAGTAAAAGTTGGCCATAATCTGTTATAAGCAAGGAAGACCACAGAGGATGTGCTGACAGCCCGTGGGCTCTCAGGAGCGCCGGGTGCTCAAGAGGTCACCTCAAGGGGTGGCACAGTCCTGTGCCTGCTGTTGGGGAAGAAGGTGGGGGTACGAATGGGTGTTGTGTCTAACAGGATTAGCCACATAAAAATATGGCTGTATTGATTTTACCTTGAGATGTGGCTGGGAATAAAAGGGGCCCTGAGCATGTGGAAGGTGGCCATCCTTGATTTAGACTAATGATATATATGTGATTCCTTTCTGTTCTGGGACTACTCACACTGTAGTTTAGTTGTGCAAGATTCGGAATGTATTACTTGTTGATAGCTTAGGTTACTGTTCCTTTATATAAACTCCATTAAAAAGTTTCAGTGTATTAGAAACTATGTTACATTCATTTTTAAATTGGTTCTATAATGTAATTACATAGCCTTTGAGGCTGGGTCCTTCAACCTGTAGATTGACAGGCGTATTTCTACCTGAATACTGCCTAGTTTTAGGATTTAATTTGTGATCCCCACCACCCTTTCTCTAAAGTTTCCTTGTGTGCCTTTCTTTTGCCTCTAATACCTATCTAGTTTTATTCCTACGCAGTCCTATTTAAAAGGAATATTTGATATAAACAGCTGCAAAAGATAACAGTCGTGCAGTTTTCTTTTCCTTGGCTCCCTTTCAGGAAAGACTCAATTTTTGTTGTGACTGTTTTAAGAGGATGATATTGAATTACATTGGGTTTTTTTCTTATTCATATGTAAAATCCCAAAGGTAAGGTGGTTGTAGTAGGAGGGACATAGAAAAAGTCTATATGTGTGTCTATTTTTCTCATTCCTTGGGATAAATCTCTCTTGCAAGATGTATGTCTTCAAAGCGTTACCAAAAAAGTAGTTTTCAGGCTATTAGTCATACAGCAGATCTTTTTTGTGTTGGAAGGTGACTTTTTTTACCTCTGTACCTGTGTCCTCTACTTAACCTTTAGTAATTACTTTTCTAAATATTTTTCCTAATAAATAATTAGGCTGTTAAAAAAGTTCACTGGTGCTTTTGGCTTCTTGAATATTACCAATGGGTGTTTTTATCTACTGTTCTGTGAATAAATTGCTCCAAACAAAGCAAGCCATCCAAATGTCCCCTTGCTTTTGAAGGTGTCTAGTTCCATACCTACTGACTTTTGTTACCATTTTTACTTACAGTGGTGAGTAAGTGGCTGTTTTAAGGATTGCATATGAATTTAAACGATTAAGTGTTCCAGTCTGTTACGCATATTTGTGGTGTATTATTTTAAAATACAGACTTCAAGAGTATATTTGAGCGCATGGTCTATCTTTTTCTTTTCTCTTACCTGTACCATGTCTGCGTGTCTGAAAAAAAAAGACAATGCTGACACTATAGTCCAGAAGTAGCTATACCTCACAGTTAGTTGACCACATATGAGGAACATTCCTTTATTTATTGCCAATTTTTCTTTATTATCTTAGCCTTGGTTGGCTTGACATAGTATATAGTTACTTCTTTCCAGTTATTTCACCCCAGTGAATGTGATTTCCTCCAGTACACATAGAAATGCTGTGAAAGCTTCAGTACCTTTTCTGCCTTGTATGAGATACGTGCTTTTGGGCTCCTAGACACTGCTTCTGCCTAAAAAGTGTAACTTACTCATTCTAATGGAATTAATGAATTAATTTCTTCCTGATAGCTGATAGAATAAGTTTTTAGCTCACTGGTACAGACAATAGGTAGGTTTTGGTTTTTACAGAGTTGGAGCTAAAACTTATGAGTAATTGTGAAGTACTTAAAGTGCCTTTTGTTTCATTTTTCACCTCCAGAGATGCAAACAGTCATATATTATGTAGCTCTACAAAATGTCTACTTGAGTCTAATTCTCCAGATGATACTCTATTTTTCTCCTTTGTTATTGTAAGGACAAATGAAGAAGTATGCTTTATTGAAGGAAAGTAACAGTAAACTTGAGACCTGTATCGGAGACATGCTGAGATGCTCATCTGGGAGTATTATCAGGTGTAAAAATTTGGCCTATATTTCATGTTCGAGCGATTTCTTATAACACTGCTGTGAAGTATTATGTATAACTGGTCTAGTGTCGGCAGATTGAATTCTTCAAACTTTTCCTGGTGTTTAAAGCTAGATGAATCTGCAGTTACTGTGAAATCCTTACCAGTTACCACTCATGTGGTTTAAGAGGGAATGGCTTATTTGCAGATCTTTTGTATACCAGAACACCAATCATGTAAGCAAAATTTATTGGTTATAGTGTTGTAGTGTTAAAGTAAGGACTCGAGGATCTGCACACCACCATACTAAGTACAGGCCATGTAAGTACACAAAGATGATCTTTGTCTCGTTGCAAGACTAAGTCAAGATGTGGATTGTATGCAGCACTGCATATAGAATTACATATGTTCAGCTTGGCAGGCTTGTTTGTAGTTTGCTTTGATCTCTAGAAGTGTCGACTGCTTCTGTTATCACAGCAGAAATGATACATTGCTTTAATGAAATAAAACGTAGGACCAACGGTTTGGTATTCAGACTTACAGTGAGTATTAAATCTGACGAAATGCTTTCTCATTCCTGTTCAGTATTCATTAATCCAGAAAGCTAATGTTCCCATGAAAAAGCAAATTCACAAAACATCCAAAGAACATATTAAACCTAGGTAGGAATAACAGGCTTTGCTGAAAGAGCCATGATGCCAGAAGAAATTTTCTCATGTGAGAAATTGATACTGAATATCTTTGTTTTAAGACTGTCAGCTTTCCAGAAGCGTCATTTCATGTATTTAATTGTGCAAGGCTGGGAAAGTATTTTGGCTGAATTATTAATTAAAAGACCATCTGAAGCTGCAGAAGTCTTATGAAGATGGATTATTAGAGTACAATGAATATAATTAATGTATAAGTGATTTTTACAAAACCAGCAATTTTTTCAGTGAGTTGCTATTGGTTTCTTTCATTTTGTATGATGTTCATAGTGGGCACAACTAATTTTAAAGGTTTCTACTAATTGCAATTTTGTACAGCTATGCTTTATTATATATTTAATTCTATAGAAATAAAAAAATTCCAGCATCATCGTAGATAAGCTTTGCTTTGTAATGCTTTATAATGCTAACCTCTGTATGTTGACTATCTTTTTCCCTTAAAAAAATTCTAGTTTTTGCTTCCTGTCCCTGAATAATGTCACTCTGTGAGAAAAGAAAAGGTTTCTGCCTTATCTTTTGTTTGACAGGGTTTAGGAGAGTTTATAGTATTACTTCAGTTCCTTGAACAATCCCCACAGGAGCTCAGACACTTACTTCAGAGGCTGTGTGAAAGAATCTCACGTATAATAGTAGGAAGTAGTCAAGACAAAGTTGGAGGGCTGAACTTTAGCTTGGATCTTGGCTCATATTTCAGCACTACTGAATAAAAATCTGTTTACTGTGGCATCCAGTTTTCAGCTTGTGTACGGTCCTCATCTTTGTGACATTTGTATGATTTAGCAGTGGAAAAAATAGCTCTGCAAAAGTCACCTGGTTGCATGGTTATTGCACCAAGACGAACAGAACTGTAACATGCTGTTTAAAAAAGCTTGTTCCTTTGAAAACAAGGTATTTTTTTTCTGTCATTATTTTGCTAGGAAGTTTCTCTTGGCAAAGTGTTCTCTGGGAACTTGCTATGAACTTTATTAAGAATAGCTACCTGTCTGCTGGTGCTGGTAATTTGCTCTTATGCTGTACTGTTGCATAAATTCCGGTATTTTTTTGATGTCATATGATGTCCCAAAGAAATTTCAGCATTGTATTAGCTTTCAGGAGTTTGTGCTTCTAATTAAGTTCAGCAAATGAGGTCTTTTTTCTTCATGCAGATATGAACCTGAAAATAAAATGGCAAGACCCAAATATGGTGTAGTGTGTTTCACAGAATTAAAAATAATTAGAGGAGGTAGAGAAATACATGGAACTTTAACTGATGTGCATTATTTTTATCACTCCACTCGTACTTCAGTGTTACTATATGGGTTTTTTTCTTAAAAAATTCTCATCTTGTCATTTTTCCTTTTAATTTCTCACTCTCCCTTTAATTCTTTGTAGGGTGTTCTGGAAAGAGCCTGCTCCTATTGTAATATCTAGATTCATAATACGTGATAATTTCTGTTTCCTTGTTTTGTACTACTTCTTGCTGCTGGACAAATTCATTTGCCAGCACAATTGTATCCATAAAAAAGTCTTGCTGTGTGAGTTGTGGTACATGTGAAGTAAACAGAAGCAAAATTTCCTAACTGTCTAAAAACAGTAAGTTCTTTGCACTCACATCCCAAAAGCATTTTTGTGAATGTTGATGGAAAGCAAAGTGTCAACATCATAGGAAAATGCTGTGCAAACCATTCTGCCATGGTTTCTGTGGAGCTTACTTGCTAAATGGTAATTGGCTTCTCTACACCTCCTGTGCCTGCCTTCAGTTCTGATATCTGAATATTTGACTAAAACAATACTTAGGGTCTGACCAGTGGTTTGGAGCAGCACTGTGCACTTTGGCTCATCACATACTATAATATATATTGAATCTCTTCACTAAAACAACAGTATCCTAAAAAAAAAAAATTATTTGCATCGTTCTGTCCTTGTAAGCTTGTGTTGTTGGGGTTTTTTTTGTTTGGTTGGTTTTTTTTTAACCCCCCAAGCTTTCTAGACTCTACCTTCGAATTAATTTTTCATTTATATTTTCCTGCCTACTTGTTTTGGTGTCATCTGAGCCAGACAGAGCTACCTTATAAAATTCCTGTTTAGTGAATTTAGCCATATGCTGTATTCACAAACACTTCTAAGTTTCACGAAGAATACAAAAGTAAACTAACAGGTGTTTCTTAACCAGGCTGTTTGTAAACAGAGTCTGTGTGGAACAATCTACAGTGACGCTGTAGTTAATTCATCGCAGAAGAGGAAAACAGCCATCAATTCAAATTTGGCAGGAGGCATGGAGGAAGCAGCATTGATGGGGAAAAATGAGATGCAAACCGATAAAAACTAAAACTTTACATTGACATTCAGCTGGGTTTTTTTAGACTGGATTGAAGGTTTTTATTGTTCCCAATTAACCATGCAGATGCTGTCCAGAAAGGATTGCACTTCTCCCATTTGGAGAAAAACTAGTGAGTCAAACACAAAACAAGT
>VYZW01050101.1:226604-251987 GCA_013401315.1 Balaeniceps rex
CATCGATCTGACAGTAGCATATGTGCTGGAGATGTATTCCACTGCTGCACTTGGGTTCAGCCCGTGTTGCCCAGGTTTCCAAGTTTGAACGTTAACCTGATGTATGGGTGCAAGAGAGGCTGAAATAATAGGAAATGAATAAAATATGTGAACCATCAAAAAAACCCAAGGGAGGTAAATGACCCCACCTTGTTTATTTGCTTTTGATGGTCTGAGCTGCGTTTAGCTGTAAAGCGCACCCTCAAAGAAGCGTGAGTTCAGCCAGCTCCTAGTAGTCTTCATGTTCATCATCCCCCTCTGGCTCATCAGCTGTCCTTAACACCCATGAGCAGTCCCTTCTGTCCTCAGCTACCAGCTNTGTCCTCAGCTACCAGCTGGAATGTGGCGTTTATGATGGCTGGAGGCGAAACTTGAAGTGAGTGACACTGTGTTTGCTTCTGAATTGGCCGTTATTGATCCCTCGCAGGTTTCCATGTGATTCCTGCACCCCTGGCCCCCACCAGCATTCAGCCAGGGCTTCTGCAAACCAACTTCATTCCTGGCCTTAAAGTCCTTTCTTCTGGATGCTTCATTGGCTGCAGTGCTTACAGTGCACTCAATAAATGAAGCTGTTTGTTGGCTGGGACCGCTACTCATCATGCTAAGGATACCATGCCTTTCTGCCAGCGTCCAGGAATTTGTCCCTTGTTACAAGCTGATGTGTCTCATTTAGCACCCAGAGCGCCCTGAACAGTTTCTTTGTTGGGTCAGGATGGCACCAGCCAAGATGGGTAAAGGTTTGTAGGACACACATGAAGAGCAGCTGTGAATCACAGCTGCCGTGGACAGATGCAATGTCGTTGCATGACAGATGTCATGTCGTTGAGGCCTCTTCCCAACCTAGACTGGTCAGGATTCAAAGGTGCAGCAGTTTCACAGTAAGCTTAAGCTGTGCCCTGAGTGTGCTGAGCCCCGCCGCTGAGAATGTCATGACTTGGTTTGGCCAAATGCTAATAATATATATAAGCTCTTTGTGGCAAGGATCATCTGCTAGTCTGTTTTTGTCTAACACCTCACCCCATGAGTCCTGCTCTGTGGCCAGGACTCCTAGATGGTATGTTAATACAAATAATAAATAACACTTACAAAAATATCACAGGCATTCCTGTGTCATTCACAGTCTGTTTTTAGACTGCTCTCCCAACTTGAGTCTTCTACCATGGCTTTAATCAATAGGTTTATAATTAGCTTTATTCACACTGAATAATTTAAAATGTTAATATGCAAATTCAGAGGTAAGGAGAACCTTTTCTGTGTTAAAACCAAGAGAGGATGGTCACTGCAGAGGATCTCCTGGTTTTTGGTTTTGTTTTACACAGAGACCATTTTATTGCCCAGCCTTGAGAAGGGAAAGCCAACTACCACGCTTTAGAAAAAAGTTCTTGATTAAAAAGAAAGAGTCTTCCTGTTTTGGGGCTGGCAAGTGACTTCACAAAGATGTTATTTATAAAACTATATAGATAAAGGCTTAGTGTAATGATTGTTTACTTTTTTTTTTAAAGGAGGTTTAATGAAGTGAAGGATTCCAGGGATAACATTTGAAAATGGCAAAAAGAAAAACATTGCTGCTGCTGAAGCCCTAATGCTAGGCAGCTGAAATGTGAACTTGCCCTTATCATGGCATTAACCTTTACTATAAATGACAGAGTCTTTCCTCGGGTTGGGGAGGGCAGCTGGCTTCCAGGAGGAGCTCATCTTGTACCCGTGGAAAATGCAGGTTGCCCACTGGATTAATTTTTAGATGTATTTTCAGATCCTAAAGTGTCCTTCTAAAAGTTCAGCCATGAATTATATTACGTTGGTTTACCAACTCTGGTTGAGTGAGTATTTCAGAAATGGCAAGCTTTTGAAGAACAATCTCTAAGTGTCTATAAGTATCATAAAAAATGATAGTTTAACAAGCAAAAAGCCGTTCACTATGTAGCTTAGGGCTGCACTAAATGAAGAATCCAGTGCCTTCCTCAAGCTGTTGTCTTAGAAACGAAAGGCCTCCTGAACAGAATGACTTAAACTCTTAAGGACAAAGCCCACTGTTGAAGCTTATGACTTCTCTTAATAGTTGGGCAAATGCCACGTGCTGTAGAGGCGTGTACCATCTTCAGGAGTTTTCAGTGGAGGAGATGGATGGCCTGAGTCTGCGAATGTGTCACCTGTGCCCTGTGATGAATGCAGCACTGTTGGAGATATATCCAGGCACCTGCAATCTTTGGGTGACTTCTGTTGCAAAATCTATTAGTTCGCCAAGCAGGATATAAAAAGAAGCACTGAGATGGTGTGCTGCGTGTGTGTAGGCCAGCACACATAAAATAAGCAGAGCTGCAACTATGCATGTCTTGAGGCTAAAAGAAGTATCAGCTTTTGTCCTTAACAAGAAAACTAGATCTGAGGCTATGGTTGCTTTCAGCTATTCTAAAGCTGATTTTCCTACACCCTCTACTATGCCAGCACTGGCACTCATATGGCTATTAGCTGGAGTGGGCAACTGATCTGGCTGAAAAATACCCTCTTCCTTCACCTTATAGTGTGCAACTGCATGGGCAGAAGGGAAGGAACAGGCTTGCTGTGTTAGAGGATGGAGGTGTCATTTGATCAGCTTAAGGTAGTTGGAAAGCTGCAGCTAGGGAGTTTAAACTTAGATGCAATCCTTAAGTTATTGGCCAAAATCGAAGGACACAGGGACCTGGAAAAGTCTCGTCCTGAAATCCCCATTTTAAAGGTTGTCTGTATTTAAAACTATACTTAGTAGCACTCTCACTCCCTAATTCTGGAAAGCCTCTCACAGGTTGGAGTCTGTAGGTCTGCACTATAAATACCATCTCTGATCCTCAACTGTCTTTTTCAGTGACATGTAGCCTCTGCTGCAGGGAACAGCTAGATGCCAGTATTTATTTGAGAGAGCGAGAGCTAAATTCAGTGTAAATGAGGTTGACCGGAGTAAGAATATTTGCTGTATTTGCTGCTACACTGCATTCTCACAGCATCCAAGAGGCAATTGCTGCTGCCCATAAAATCCACATGATACGGTCTGGAGAACGTTGATAACCAGATAACAGTAGCACTGGAGATGTGAAAGGGGAGGGTACCTTCCAAAGAGCTCTTAACCTGACCAGTCCCCGGCAGGTGAGCAGGAACAAAAGTTTCCACCAACAGCTCTGCCACCTCAAAAATGGGCCAGGGAGGCTCAAGCTTCCTATTACCTCCTCCTCTTGTGAAAAGGGGGCAAGCGTGAGTTAGCAACGGTCTGTTGTGACCCCGGCCCTTAGGCTGAATGAAGATGGTGGCAGAAGAATGCTGTCTCTAATCCCCTTCTTGGCTGCGAATCAACTCGGTGAAGTCTGTTGCAGTTTACATCTGCTAGCAACTGTTCGTACTGTTTCTATGCTGAAAACCTTTCCGGGCGCTGTAAGTGGATTTCTGTCAGATGATGTGTGTGTCGCTAGCAGGAGCCTACGTGCTGAATGCAGATGATGGAACGTGTCTCGCTCCAAAGATCACATTGCAGTTGTTTCCCTGGCTTAAAGCAAACAAGCAAAAAGGCAAACTAGTGGAAAGCTAGTGCCTTAAAGATCTGTGTGCAGTGACTTCTTTGGTTTAAGAGCCCCGTAAAATTCTGCAGGTCTGGTGCTGTGATCAAGAGTTCACAGAGGCTGAAATATCTGACACTGAAGTCTCCTTGCCTTCTGCATTCCTCACTGCTCCTGGATTAAAGCCACTCGCTTCCTGCTTGGCACGGTACTTTCCAATTGTAATGCGCTTCCTCTTAAATGTCCAGAGGTCTAACGATACTATTGTAAACCTGTTAAAATTAATGCTGCAGAGGAAGCAGCTTAGTTAATTGCTTGTGCAAAAATGCGGTGGTAGGCTGAACTATCTGACTGAGGGACGTCCACTATTAACCTTTTAAAAGCTGAATAGCCTTGCGATACTACGTGGAAATCTGTCCCACAGCTTAGTATTACATATTCATTTCTGGACAAGCAATATAACTAGCGGTCTAGAAAATTAACATTGCAGTACAGAGGCAATCCTCAGCTATTTGAAGTGGTGTCCTGTTAAAGTCCTTTCTATTGCCACTTCTTTGTTTGCTTCTGCCTCCTCATCTTCATGCGGGAAGCACTGTTACTCAGATGGAGAATGTCTGTTTCTGTTTGGGGCAATAGTATGCACTGATTTATTACTGTGAAACGTGTGAAAGCGAGTTCTCTTTTCAGTCTTTTCAAGAGAGAGTATTGAACTTGCTAGATGTGTGCATGCATCCAAGTGCGTACTGAGTTCAACTTGGCTTTTTTGAGTCCATTCTGTATGCTCCTTCATCACCTTGGCTTTCCTCTTTGAATTGTACTAGTTCTCATACACAATTTAGAATCAAGCTTGTGTTTCCCCATAAGACCAATAGTAAACATTATGCTTTTCCCCCCTTCCCCTTTCTTTTCTTTTTCAGTCGTAATGTTGGTATTATTTGCTCTCCTTTTACTGCAACAGCTAGAGAGGTGTTACTCGGTGTGTTGGGAGGCACGTTGGACTGAGTGCCAGGTGTGAGTCTCATCCTTGCACCTGTTGTGGGGCAGCAGACTTCAGACCTTAAACTGATAGCCCGGGCTGCTGGTGCTCTGCTAGCTTCTTGCCTTTTATAACTGTTGGGTTGGTTGGGTGCTGTGTAGCTTGGCTGAACAGCCAACAAATCCCATGGGTGTCTCCAAGCATTCCTGGATGTTTCTAATATCTTCGCTTGACGAAAGCTGCCTTGTTGCTGTTGTCCTTTGAATACCGTTTCTAGTTTGGTTGGAAGGAGGCTTGCTGTTTTTTCCAAAACCAATCCTAACTTTACCACTCCTGCCTAGCAACAGCATTAGGGATCTTAGAGCTAATCCCTGGCATTGGCTGAATGCATGAGTTGGCAGTAGGTCTTTGCATCCTCATCTTCACATTCAAGCTCCGATCATGCAGTCATAGAGGTTCCTGTGAAGCTGCTTGGTGAGTGCCTTCAGGGAGAAGCTGCAGGCCTGATTGCCTGGTGATGGGCATGAGGAGATGGAGCCCAGTAGCCACAACTGTAAAAGCTCAAGCATCAGTGGGATGTATACTTAACCATGCAGGCAACAGCGAGTCTTTGGCTGACTACGGGGGGGATCCAAGGTCATTCTGTCAACTAGGGAGGGCTGAACTGTGAAGCAGCTCTGTTTCCTTGGCCAGCAGTGTGTGGATCAGGAATGCTGGTGGGTGGTTTTTGGTTTTAACCTTCCTGTCCTTCCTACCTCCTATCTCCTCCTACCCTGCAGCCCACAGCAGTGAGTAGGACCATGCTATAAATGCTTTCTACCTCTTGAGCCTGATTTTCAGTCCCCAGCTGACAGGCCTGCTAGATAAGAAGTGTGACGTTTATGTATTAATTTCTGGAGTTACAGGGATCAGCCACAAAGTGTTAACACCACTGTACAATATGTCCTCTGTTATTTAAAAGGGAGAACGGTGAATAGGTTCAGTTATTTCAGGTTTCAAGTAATCCCCGGCAATTTTCAGTGTAACTAATACATGTCAGGAATTTGACCCTTGTTGGGATAACAAGAAGTTCTGGATAACTGAGGTGATACTGTAAACAAGTTGTGAAAATTGTGCCAGAAAACTGTCTGCACAGGTCAGTAGCACAAGCTAATAAAATCTCTCAGCTTCTGATCTAGAAGAATGATTTATACAGCTTTTACTTGACATATGCAGAAGTAGGAAAAAACCTTTCTTTTTGTACAATTCTCGGATGTTTTCTTTCATTAAGTTTCTCCTGTTACCCCTAAAGAGGTCAGATAGTAGTTGCTTCTTAAACCATAACAACTGCTTGAAAAGCATAACTTGAAATGTCCTGAGTGCCACATGCATCAGACACAGACACGCTGTTTTGCTGTGCTGTTTGTTTTCAAAGAAAATACAAGCAAATTAAAAAAAAAAAACAACAAACTACTACTACAGGCTTGATACCATGTATTGGAAACAATGTATATTCTGACATTTCATAAAACAAATTATGAATAAATGCAGGAATTGCATTAATCATTGGCAAAACTAGTTGCAAACTGGTAAATCAAATAGAATGGTCCCCAGAGAGCGCTGTCAGAGCTTTTATAAAAGCCTATAAAGAGGCAAAGAGAGGTACATAAATAAATAAACAAACAAATAAATAAATAAATAAATGTTGTGCACCAAAAGAACACATAAAATTTGTTACTAAAGTCAGTGTTTAGTAACAGACTTTCATAAAAAAGAAACATGACAAAGTTTGTCACAGGAGGCTGGGTTTTGTTTTGTTCTGGGTTTTTCGGGAAACAGAGCCAGGCTAGTTTGATCTTCTTTCTTAGTGTGCACACTTCTATTTTATTTTTACAGGGCTGAATAGTGGCTGGGTGGAATCTGATATGTCAGTGGACTAGAATTTTAGACAAGGAAAAAGCAAGATAATTACATCCTCTTGGAGAAGTGTTTCAGTCAAAACAAAAATTTGAGTAAGCAAGGTATTAGCAGAATTATATTAGAATGGGTGATACTTTATCTGCAGCAATATGACACCAGTTGTTCTTTCATTCTGTCTAAAACAACCGAAAAAGCAAGAGTCAATCCAATATTATGATTAGTTTGAAGGGAATTTAGGAGCTGTACCTTCAGATATGCCTGGCCTCAGTTTCTGAGTGTCTCAGATCTTTGAATGATATATCAGCAATGATCAAAATCTGTTTTTCCTGGAAAGTGAGTGTCAAGCTTACTGGTATGAGTTTCTGCCTTCAGAAGTTTGTAATTAAGAAACAACACATAGATGTGGTTAGAAAGGAAACAGAGAAACAGGTTATTTGTCAGCACAGTGTTATCAGCAAACCTGGGATCTAACGGCTGTTGGCTCTTCGTAGGCATAACTGTAATGCAGAGTTTTGGAGAGGATAGTGGAGTAGTTCTAGTGAAATTTAGAGGAGGCTACTCATAAGCATGAGGACTGTGCATAAGAAAATAGAAAATCCAAAGTCTGCCTAGAGTCAGCACCCACAGTATTAGACTAAGTTGGCTAGTTCCCAGGGGTGTTTGAGACCTTAAATGCTCTTTAGTCCTTACCCTCTGGTTGATCAGAGATTAATCACTTGCTTTTTCAAATACTATTACCCAATCTCTTGAGCCACCCAATCCTGATTAAAATTTACTTTCCAAAATATGATCTTAGAGAACTGAAACTCCTCGGATTCCAGACTTTTGCATACTTTTTGAAGAACTGTGAGTTCTTGGTGTTCTCACAGTACTTGCATCAAAAATTCTCGCAGTTAGTTTATCTTCCCAGGACTAGTTCACCTTGCTTATTCTATTTTTTTTGGCTGAAATTTGATGAGTGATATTAGAAATCCAGCACTTAAGCCTGCATACAAACTATTATGTAGGCAAATTGCAGACGAAGAACTTCAAAGATTGTGGTCAGTATTCTCCATCACAGATTCCAGTATGATTTATTCTGTTTGTATAACAGTGTACAAATATTCTTGTCCTTTATAACTTTACAATACAAGTTGGAGGAATAAAAGTGCCACACTGAGGTTAGGAAGTGGATGGGAAATAAATAAAAGGAAAAACAGTCAACTGCTCTATTCAGGATAATGGAAGGTGGAGTTTGGGATATGCCAGAGAACGGAAAACCCTGGATAACCTCCATGTTGTGGGTGTGGGCAGCTCACTGAACCCGCTTGGGTTCAGCAGCAGCGTCTCTTGCAGGAGAGCTGCATGACGCCAGCACCTTTCCCGTTCAGGGGCAAGTGGCCCAAAGGCATGAGATCAGCTTAGCAGTGCAGCGTAGCACATTTAGGGATTTCCAGGTAGCCAAAAAGCCCCCAAAAGTGGGCGCTGCTCATGTGCTAGCTGACTCTCCAGGCTCTCTGCAGTCATATGCAGAGCATGGGGCACACTGAAGCCCCTGTGGAGCTCTGGGCTGGCTGCACGTACATGCACAGGTACAAAGAACATGTGTGCCCAGGTCTGGTACCTCCTGGGTGGTTGGGCTTCCTGTGCTGCAGTTTGGGCAGTGTTCCCGCCATCACCTAAGGTGGTTGCATGTGTACACCTAAGGTGTAGCCCCTGTATTTGGATGGGGCTACATCTGTTGACCTTGTAAACCGCAGGTAGCTCTTAAAAGGGTCTCCAGATTTAAGGGCTGATTAGCTGCAGCACAGTGCTGAGCCTCAGCTGGGTCCATGCATTCAAGCAAGGCAGTACTGTGTCTGATGAATGTTCCCCAGTCACTAGGAAGGGCAGTGTAGAGGTGCTTGCCAAAGCCAATAAGTCCTGCTGGCCTTGAGCTGATTTTGGGTAGCCATGTGTAACATTTGCGTTCTCCAGAAATACGTGTCTGCGGGAGTAGTTTGGAGACATGTGAGCTGGCTCGGGACTGGGCCTCTGCAGTGCTTTAAATCAGCTAAATTGCTGGCAGCTTCTTGTTGGCTCTGGAGCTAGTAGAGCTGCTTTCATGGCCCATGAAGCCTGTCCTAATAATCTTGCTGGACTCTACTGGTTCTGCTGTCTAGATACACCTCTCTCTGATCAACCAACTGAACTCTGAGTCCCTCTGTTGAGGAAAGGAAGAAAATAATATTTGTTTTAAATGTACCCTTTTCCTTTATATACTCTCATCAGCTAAGTTTTACCTTGATCTATATAATGTGGCTTTAAATTGCAAAGGTTTTCAGAAGTAGCAGGTGAGGATTTGGCAGCTGCTTGTTTTGAGGGTGCATGAACATCTCTGCTAGCTTTACTTGTGACTGTTCTGAGCAGGAGCCACCAGTTATACCCAGGTAAGCTGAATTATAAGCACAGTTGGCTGTTTTCCTCTACAAACAAAAGGTGATCTCAAGTCTGGTTAGGACAGAGGGTAGGGTATAATCTGAAGTTTTAGGAATAAATTATCAGTGATAGCTGATTTGTTTCCCCTTTCTTTTCCCAAATGTGACAAGCTATTTCTACCATCTCCACTCCTCAGTTCCTGTTCCTAAAGACTTGGTGCAATGCATGTATTCATCTTCTTACCCTTGTTGCTTTGTGCATTTCTAGGGGAGAGAGGGTGTCGCAGAAGTATGCCTCAAGTAGACCTCTAGTGTGTTGACAGAAAACTGAACAACAGGAATATCTGTCCTGTAGGAGGAGAGATCCTTTCCTGTCCTCTGTTCTGCTGCCCGGAAGAACCAGAACCAAGACATGGTGAAAGAGCTGAGAGAAAGCCTTGCAATAGGAATGCACTGTATTAAAGAAGAGTTCCTTTCTTTCCCTCTTGTTTTAATCATTGATTTTATGCCCATTAATTTGAGGAAATTCTGCTTCTTAAATAGAGTATATTATTGTACTACTTTTTATTTCTCCCGAAAGCTTAGTCTTCAGAACTGCAAATGACTCTGGCATCCAGAATCCATGAATCCTGCTTTCCAAATGGCCCTTCAAAGGCATATTTGCATGACCTCTATAGACTTAATGAACAGTAGTAATTTAAGTTGGCTATTCTGCATAGCCCATCTAGGTTTGCAGCTTCCATAGCTTCATGAATAATTGTGCCAGTTCCTGAATTATATCTAGGGAATGCTTTACTGATGTTTGAAAAGGGATGGAAAAGAAATCACTGCCAGACTACTGGGTAGCTCATCTTGCCTTGAATATTTACCATTAAAAAAAAACCCCAAAACTGGAGATACTCAAGATGACTGACAGTTATGGCCATGCTACCTAGACACCAAATGTATGTTTTCAGATCTGAGAAACAAACAACAGATACATGGATTGAGTGGTGTTGTATTTTGTAATTTAGGCAGTTACACTATATATGGTCAAAGTTAAGAATGGGCACTGATTTACTTAGCATCTTTTTGCACAGATATTTTGGTTGTCTGTAAAATGCACTTGCAGCAAATTGAAAATTACTGATTTTCTTCCCCTTCCTTTTCCTCACTGAAACCATTCTAGACATCTAAATGTAAAAGCTTTCTATTTATTTTTTTTACTGGAAGTAAAAACAATAATGTAGGTTTTCCAAGTGGAATGTACTGGAACTTCATTCAGTACAAAAAGCCAATTAAAAAAAAAATAGTGTTTTTTGGACTTGAACAGTTTCTTTTAGAAGTATTTGCAAGGGAACCCCTACCTGTACATTAAAGTCCGGTATGTTTTATGTAATGTTGGCATGAAAATGCAAAGCTGTGAGTGGGGGGAAAATGTATGTCAGGTATCATGTAACAGCAGCAAAGAGATTTCTGATGTTTATCAAACCTTGAACACCACAGATTATTAAAACTTATTCCTTGGCCATAAAGAGTAGATGTTTAATTTGAAAGGAGAAATGGAATTTGTTGCTTTCTTTGCAGAGGTCACGAACTGAGCAGGAATGAGTCCTCCTTGGCGGTTTCACTATTTTGCTGTTTGCCTTGGGGAACAGAGATTTGGTCTGATTTTAACAGCTACTGCCAAGCCCCCGGCCCCCACAGGCAGCTTTCTTGCATCTTTTGAGGCCCACCTACAGCAGTTGTACTTGGACATTGGGATGCAGAGGCCCTCCAGCAGCCCCGGCTGCATAGCATCCTGATCCTTGTGTAGTGGATTGCCATCTTTGCCAAGAGAAGTCCGAGTATCGGCCAACTGTTACTATTTTTTGGCTTTAAATGGAAGATAGCTTTGCTTAATGTACCAAGCAAAAGAGAACATACCATGTAAAAGAAAGGGGCAAGAAAATAAAGTCATGTTAGTAGTGAGTACTTGCTGCAATTAGAAGAAGCGTTATGAGGCTGCCAGGCAGTGGTCATACATTCACTTTCAGAGTTTTCATGTCAAATTGATTTTAATTTTAGGTACCAATTTCTTTTCTACCTTTACAGTTTCAAACCTTAAAATAAACTTCACAAAATTTCAGCTGTTCTCTGGCCCTGGATGTTCAAAGTTTTGTGCCCAGCTAGTTCAATACAGCTGGATGCAGGAAAACTTCAAATGAGATTCATCATGCACATATTTTCATAAAAGTCCTGTATTTTATGGGATTATATGAAATCTGCTTCTGTGCCTGAGTAGGAAGACAGCTGATAAATGACATGGGGAAGGTAAGAATTGAGGCTATAACTCCAATACAGCTTTGTGTCTCTGATTGATTAGGTTCTTGTGTATCAGAAAAGCATCGGGTGTAAATCTCACTATTGCTGATTTCCAGTTACTTTTTTTTGTCCTTGCCATCTGCTTTGGATGTAGTGAGAAAGCAAAACTAGAAACAGTCTGTAGTCATCACAGGTTGAGAAGTACTTTTTCAGATAGTCATCTCCAAATGTGCATGCAGGTGCACTGATTATGCTTTAAGTTACCTATACTGGTTTGTAATAGATTATGCTGGTCAGGTAATCAATGACCCTCAGACACACCTCTTCAGGCGGAGAGGCTCAAGATGCACAGGATTTTTCTCATTTTCTTCTCTGCTAGCCCCACTCCACCCCAAAGGTCCTGTGGCAAGTTGCATCTGACAGTTCCCTGAAGCTGGGTCCCTTGAATAGTCAACACTGCTCTTCCTGGAAAACAGGGTTATTTTCTCTACAGTCAAGTCAAAATATAGAAAGCAGGTGTTGGGTAACAGTGCCCTGAGATATCGAATGTGATCAAAGGGATCCCATGAAGCTTTGAATCTGTTGGCAGAGAAAAGAAGGCAGGGTATGGGGAAAAAAGGTAGTATCTTTTAGTACACCTGCTAATATAATTAAGGAAAACATGGAATAAATTTTAGCACATAGATCTGCTTTGCATAGGTAATCTTCATTACCACCATTGTACAATATCTTAGCAGGAACACATAAATAGCTTTTTAAAAGCATCTGTTGTGCCATGGCTTAACACGATTGCCCTGGCAGCAGTCAGGAAAGGCAAAGGTTTGGTTGTAGTTGATGGCCGTACATAACGCATAAAAGGTTTACTTGTGTTGGACCTTAAGCTATTTGCAGTGTTCCTTTGGATTACCCCAGGGCTGTACTTTTTGGGTATATCACTCAGGCGGTGATTCAACTTTATGCATGTATGAGTTTCCTTTTTTTTTTTTTTTAATGCAGGGTGATAAGCTTTAACAATACATCTAGTGAAAAACCATACTTTCCAATATTTAATGCTCAGGTTAGTTTCTTTGGTGGTCCCATTGCTTGGACCCCCCTGATTTATAGACTGGTTTTGTTTTCACAATATCTGGTGTAGTAGTCCTTATGACTTATAGCTCTAGATTTAAATTTTATGTGGTTTTGTGTTTACTTTAAGCAGTTTGTTTGGGATAGCTGCCTTTGAGATCTTCTAAATCCGTAGTCAGACCATGTACTTTCCTTAACGCTTTATCGTGTCCTGATAATTACACACAAATAAACCAAACTTAGAAAACAGCATGTTCTCCTTAGTTGTGAATTTCTTACCTGTTTTTATATTTTGCTGTAGAGCTCAGTTGTGGGGGCAGCAGCCACAGGGACGTCCTGAGAACGGAGAGTGTCCGGTTTCCCCAAGAGAATGTCCTGAGGGAAGCGTTGTGGCACTAGCCGTGGTTTCAGGGCTCCTTGAAGTCTGTGTTTAGGTTAGGTGCGTACTCCCAGCACTCATAATGTGAGTGCAAATAAAGGTCAAATTTGTCTTCATGACCTTTTTCCCCCTTCCTTCAGATAGAGAGTACAACTATTGCCAGGAGGATGGATAAGAAGGGGTAGATGCCACAGATGCTGAGCTCCGGTTGCACTGAGAACATTGCTGTTGTGATGTTTCTTTCCTTCTTGTCCTCCTTGTAGCTCTTTCCCCAACCCACTCTGCGGTAAGTTTTGTACTGACCCACTTCATAGCCCAACCAACGAGGCAGAGCAAGGTAAATAACAGTCCTTTCCATCACAGCAGAAGGAACTATGCTTTCCTTTTTTGGTGGTGTCTCTCCTGTCTTTGTATTTTTACCCATCGGACTCTGGATTTGCAAGGTGAATTCCCAGCAGGTTCTAGGAGCGCTTGGCTGCACTTCACTGTACATGAGCTTGTTTTTAACCCTGCTCTTGGTGAGCTTTATTCATCAAAAATGTGAAAAGTGGGTAACAGAAGAGGCCATGAAACTGAGGCCCAAACCCTCACAAGCTAAGTGCTATCATCTGGTACTAAAAAGCTGCAGAGAGGGGATGGAAAGGAAATGTTGTCCTCTTCCTTGGCCATAGCATGGTTGTTACCATAGAATATGGCATCAGATAGGCACCCCCTCTCCAAGATTGGGTGAAGTGTGACATCTGGCTGACATCTGGCTGTGATTTCATCAGCATCGGAGACAGTGAATAGCCTGGACATGCTTTGGCCTTTTTTCCCTGCCTGCCTATGTTCTGTCTTCATTGCTGTAAACAAAGCCATCTTACTCAGGGTGTATCTTGGGTTTGGCAAATCTGAGGGAATGCACATCATCTGATTACTTTCTCCCCCAAAGACAAGGATGTTGACTGAGCCCCCATTTGTTTAAATGTTTTCTTGGTGCCTTCAGGGATAATGATCTGATGCAGCAAGAAGTATCAGGACCTAATTGACTAGTGAAATCATAGGGTCAGCCTTGTGCTCATGCTGTGTGCACCCCTCCCACCCCCCCGTGGTTTGCTTTTGCCTGTTGAGTTGAAGGCTGCTCTTGCTCATGTTCTTTCGTATGGTCCCCTCCCATTATTTTCTTCTCTGTGTCCCTGTTATCCTTCTCCTTTCCTGTCCACAGTGTCTCTTCCCTCCTTTTACATCATACCATGCTGCAGGGATTTTAAGCTCATTTTAAAAATTTGCAGAAATAAGATACATCATCCATTCTGTACACAGCATGAATTTTTCACTACCTGCCCAGGACCTGCAGTGCCATTTTATATTCTGAGCTCCTTGCATTTGCCTTTCATTATACACAGTATGGCCATTCCTGCTTGGGGACTTCAGTTATAACCATCATACAAATGACAGTAATACACTGCATCGCATAAGAGGCTTATAAATGTGGTTGAAATTTGTTACAGGGCAAAGATCTTAAAAAACAAATAATCTGATGGTGAAGGACAGATTCAGGAAAATGTCAAAGACAATGTATTGAGTAGTGCTGCTGTACTTCTGATTTTCTCAAAGAATTGCAAGCTTTTAATTTTAAACATTGTGCTTTTTGATATCTGGAGGACAAGTGTACTTACAATTTGATTTGCTTAACACATTTAATTTATTTTGGGCTTGTTTTTTACAGCCCCCCCCATCAATTCTCATGGCATGATTTTGAGGTTTTTTTGTTGTTACTTATTTTCAGTTTATTAATGTAGATTGAATGTGCTTGAGTTTTATGAGAGACTAATGATTGGAACTATTAGCAAAAGATTTTGCTGGATGCCAAAAGTGCTAAGAGCAGCTCTCTGAAAGGATAAATGGAGTACGTTCTTCCCTTTGCCCAGCTTTTCCTTCACGCTATGAAAGGAGGGTAAGTTTTATACTACCAAAGTAGTGTAAAGTAGTGGTACCAAAGTTGTGCACTATCTTCTTGCTTTAGGCACTTGCAATTTTCTGACCGAGTAAGCCTGGCTGGAAGCAGCAGGATCTAAGCACCTTGGCAGGAATTTGGCACTTCCAGCTAGATCTTCGGGGTCTGGTACTGAACGTGTTCTGGCAGTCTTAGATATTAGCTGAAGATTGCTTGGAGCCACGTTTGGGGTTTCTGGTATGTTTGGTGTAGTTGCTGTATGCTCCCAACAGACCCATTTTCTTTACGGAGTTTTTAAGGTGGTTTTTGCCTTTTTGTTAAGGGAGCGAGGCTGTTGTGTGAGGAGACACGTCTTCTCCTTGCGACTGCCCAAAAAGAAGCCGAAAAAGGCTTGGCAAAGACAGACTTCGCCCTCTCCTCTGCTGAGCTGGTAGAAGTACCGCTCGTCAGGCACTCCGGCCCGCCGGTGCTCCCGGCAAGCCTGCCCCTTCCCGCTGCTGCCTGCCGCCCTGCCCTGGGACCGGTGCAGTTTCACCTCCGGCCAGGGCGCGTTGTTGCTGCCGCTGTACTCTAATCGTCTCTGCGTTTATTCTCTGGACCTATGTTTTTGCCTTCGGGGCTCGCAGGCTTCTACACAGGGTGACCGTTCTCCCCCTTCGCCCTTCCGCCGCTTTCTGCCCGCGCCGGGACCGGGCGGCGCCGCCCGGGGTGGGGAGCGGAGCCAGCCGCCCCACGCCAGCCCCGCCGCCTCCCTCACGCTCCTCGGGCCGGTGTCCGGGCCCCGCTGCCCGCTCTGCGGCTCCGGCGATGGCGGTGGGTGGAGTTTGGGGCTCGCAGCCCCCGCCGGCGGCAGCTGCGCGGCTCCCGGCCGCTCCGGCTGTCATTCCTGCCGCTCCGGCTGTCATTCCTGCCGCTCCGCAGGTTCATTGCGCTTTGGCAGGCGAGGGTCAGCTCAGGCTGACGGGCCGGTAAGTCCTGCTTTCCCTCCCTGCTCCCACGGTCGCTTGCTTTCTGTCTTCTGCCGTGTAGCGTTTAATTTTCATTAGGTGAGGCTATTGTGTGCCAGAGTCCTGTCGGGGGGTGTGCAGCCTTATCTGCCCTTCCTGCTCTGGTGGGGCTTGCCCTCGGTTCTGGTGTGCTGTCATCCTTCATCTCCTGGAGATTAAACATCCTAAATTTCTGAGTGGCTGTGTCCTGACTATGATTGAGTTGATTCGTCACAGAAAAGAATGTTTTGTGAAAGTGTAGTTTTACTGTATATACAGTAAAGCATACTGTATAAACAGTAAAACATATACAGCAAAGCATACTGGATAAATAGTAAAGCATACATACGCGTGTGTGTATATATATGAAAATATGAAAAGTTCCCAGCCTCTCATAAAAGTTCTTTCCTGATGGACTTGAACTGAATATTTAAGTGTTTCCTTTCCATCTGCTTGTGAATCAGTCAAGATCCATTGCTTTTATATAACTAAATTATCACCACTAATTATATAAGATGGAAAAATGAGGGAATTAGGAGGAAATGCTGAGAGTAAACAAAAGGCTTTTAAGAGTCTGTTTCGGAAATTGCTCAGAAAAGCAGTTTGGAAATATATTTTTTTATATATATAAAAGAAAAAATATATCTATTTAGAAATCTTCCAATTTATTCTGGAACAGGGAAAATTTCAGCGTTCCAGAGATGAAAAAGGCCACCTGTTTGTCTGCAGCTGTCCTGCAAAACAGCGTGGTGCTGCTGGCAACTAATAATATCTCCAACTTGCAGAAGTGGCATGCACTTGGCATTTTATTCAGCGTTCTCTGCAGGCATACAGCTTGGCTTGCTTTTGTTTTCCCTGAGTTTATCTGTATATCTCATCCAGGCCACGTAGTAGCACATCTGACAAATGATGGTTCCACAGTGATAAGCTGCAGGTCTGATTTGCAGCGTGGATACAGTGAGAATATTTTGTATACTATTGTGGCAGATGAAAGGAATGGAAGTGGGCCAAATTCAAGCTGTTTGCCATTGCATCTGATCAGCAGATCCTATGGAGAGAATTTGCCTGCTGTGAATATTTGATTCTCGCTAGCTTGAACTATCTTATGTGTTGGCAGTGCTACTGTGTGAATTTGCGGTGGCTTTCCAGGGTGTCTGTCCTGCACAACTGCCAATTTCTGGGTTTTTTTTTTACAGGGTTCAGGATTTTGTGCTCTATTTCATGTGTGAGGAAAATGACCTAATGCTATACAGTGAACATTTTTTCATATTTATAGCACATGGGTTATCAGTCTTTTAAAAACAGCAAAAAAAAAAAAAAGATAAGAAGTGAGCGGGGTATTATTTCTTCCTCCCTCCCTCCCTCCCTCCACCTTCATGGAGGTGTAACCCCTCTGCCTCCCATTCTCTCCGCATTACCTGCAGGTGGTTGTCATGGCAAAGTGGTTTTGTAGAGGTGAGTTGTGCAGGTTACACACCAGAAAGGATGAAAAGGTGATGGTGTTGAAATGCGGTTGTGAGAGCAGGAGCAGCTTTACAGTCCCTTCCATCCCATGCACCCTTCTCACTCAGGACTTGAGTCAGTGCCCCACGCTCCTGTCCATCCTTCCCTGCTCCTCCCCGGCCCTTCTTGCTGGTTCGTGGCTGGCTTTGCCTGAGAGTTTGTAATGGTTTGTGTGTTGATTAATTTTTCTGTTCTGAAATTCAGCATAGCAAAACATTTACATTAATAACTTCTGCATTTCTAATACTTACAAGTACATGGTATTGCTTATAGTGCTGATCTCATAGTAACTGTCAGGACTCTGCTTAGGCAAGCAGAAAAGGGATGGGGTTTAACCTATCAGTGTATCCGGTGCTTGTGTCCTCTGTCTGTCACCACACTGAAGCATTTGTCTTCTGTAAGCAGCCTGTTTAGAGTTTATGTCATTTTATAGAGAAAACATAGATAAAATCTTATAGATACTTATAGATATCCATCGATTATAGATTTATAGATATAAAATTTTATAGTCAAAAAATAGACAAGATGTGCAAAAGAAATTTAGACTGTAATCTGTAAGCTCGCTCTTTCTCTGGATGTACATGGACAAAAACCAGAAGAAGGTTTTTGATTGAATAGTGGTATGGACTTGGTGTAACCAAGAGGAGCCAGCAGGAGCCAGTTGCAGGTCCTCTGGGGCTGTAGGAAATGATGTGGTGACCGAGTGACCCATCCTCTGTCTACTCCAATTTTGTAACTGCAGCAAGTAACCGCTCAGAGAAAGGCAGTATCATCTCCATTTAATGTATTGAGGAAATTGTGTGTTAGGGCCTTGTAGGGGCTGCCAGAGGGACTGAGTTCTGGTTGTGTGTCTTCTGAGACCACTGTAAAAGATATCACCCTGTTAACTGAGGCACAGCAGCTGGCTGCACTGCGATCCTTGCCATTGCAAGAGTGACCCATCTGTGTGACCTATTTAACTCTGCCAAGTTGTAAGGAGATGGACATGCACATTAGGAGTGTGTCCCTTATTTGTTGTTGCTTGTAAACATTTTTGGTTTTTTTTTCTTTTTTAGTTTCTTCAACAGCAGCAAAGAAGTGGCACTTTAGAATACGTGACTGAAAAAATTATGTAGTTACAGCTAACAGATATGGAACTATAATTTCTCTCAAAAAATATAAGCAAAATTTTTTGAGAACTGAAGAAACCAGGACTTGGCCGGTGCAAGGTGTAGTAATCCAGAGAGAAAACTTCCAAGGGAGCTGGGTCTTCATGATAAGACTCCTTTCTCCTTTTAGTGGCTTCAGAGTGTTGTTCTCCAGTGTCTCAATAGAACGAACAAATCAGCTGGACTGAAGCAAACCAGGAAAAGTTCAGTTTTGCAGTAGTATGAGATACATTTTGGCTTGGGGATATGCAGCCTAGGCAGGTTTACCTGAATATCTGTCACTTGAAAACAATTTGTTGACTTTTTTTTTAATCCTTTTAAACAAATTGCCATTTTTAGGACCATTGGGGAATAAAACTATGAGATTGTTAACAGAAGCAAAAACTTTCGGTGCTTGACTGATTGCATCTTGTGACATGCATGGTTATTTATGCCCATATAAGATACCAGCCTTATGAGGAATTGTTTGGGTGATGGTGTTAGTGACCATTGGCAAACGTTATGATGACCATCAAAATAAAAGCATGTACAAAAACAGGCATAGGGTGGTGAGACCTTTTTTTTGAGAAATGGGCATTTGTTTATCAACAGAAGAACTGAGTTTCCAAACTACATGGCTGCCAAATGGCTGATATTTTTGTTACTGCTTATCATAACTTGGATGTGAACTTTTGGCATAAAGATGGATGCAATTAGTTACCCCTGGAGTTCCCCCTCCTTTGATTGTTTTCTAAACCTATTAGGTTACTGTGTGCTGTATGTCCTGTATATTTTTGTTGGGAAATATTGTTAGGAACGTGGTTTTTTTTAATGCTTTTGCATTTTTATTAGATTTACACATTGCTCCACCCACCATTTGGAATTGACCAGAACTGTCCTCCATCAAAGGCTAAACACAAGAGTTATTCATGTTGCAGTTGGAAAAATTATAATGCAAACAGTAAGCCAGATGGGGAATTTTACAAGCATCTTTTCATGTCATGAATGATGCTGTCTCTCTGGGCTATGGGCACTCTGCTCTCTCGACTGCTGTTCCTTTCCCCCTGGCTCCCCTCCAGAGCTGTAAGTTTCAGCCAGGGAAGAAAGGGCGATTTGGACTCCTCTAAATTTCCAAGTCCGTATTTTTTTGCGGTGTGGCTGGTGACAGCGAGCTTTGTGTGCGAGAGCATTGGCATGCAGAGAGCAGCAGCGATTAGCATGCTGATCGCTGCGCCCTGACAGAATAAACAGGGCTGCTCTCGCCAAGCTGTGGCCATACCACCCAAAAAAAAGCCTGGGAGCAGATGTGGGGAGAGCCCTGCTCGTGAATCCTGCTCTGTCACGCAGGGTGGGCAAGAGCTGCTGAACACTGCCCAGGCTCCTCTGCTTCCCAGTTTTTACAAAAATGGAGGTCTCTGCCCCACACTGTGGTTCTGCTCCTCTCTAACTCTTCACGTGGCAGCTTACCTTCAGTTGGAGGTTTGAGATGAGAGGCCTCAGAGAATATCAAGCTGTACGTTATATCCTTACTTGTCCGCACATCTACCATTGCAGTTGCTGATCTAGCAATATATATATCTAACAACTTGTTCTCTACTGACCTTCAAGATTTATCTGCATAAGATTCACTGGTTCTATAAAAGGGGGGCGGTGTACATGCATATGTGTAAGTTAGTATAAAACATATATTAAATGTGTATGCATATACGTACAGATTTAATCCCCTCGGTGCAAACCCATGTGTCATCTCGCGTACTTAGTTTGCAAGAGGTTTGTATCAGTTTGTGCCTTATCTATCTGAGTTATTGATTTTTATTTTTTACACTCTGAAAACTGTAAATCCTCCATAAAAAGTGTTACAAAATTGGTGGTGGTTCTTCTTACAGACAGTGGTCATGTAAAGTGTAGCTTCAAGCTTTTATTTGGGGAGAAGGCACCTACCTCTTTTCCCAGTGGCTTCTGGCTGGTTAAGGTTGGAGAGGCACGAGACTGGTTGTGTTAACTAGGGGTAACTGGCTTGTTCGTATCGACATGCAAAATGTTTTCTGAACAAACTGCTTGCTTAAAAGGTGGTGGGCTGTTTCACATCTACCGTTCCTGCTCCCTTCAGAAATCCAGCTTTTTCTTTTCTGCCCCGTAACGTGCTGAAGCTGTGTTGGCAGCCTGCAGCAGTAGGTGGGGAAATCAGCAGGGCTTTTTCAGTTAAAGAAGTTGCCAGCATCTGGGTTTGGAAAGAGAAAAGTCAACAAGCTTGTTGCAGTTACATATCTAAAATTAAAAAAAAAAAAAAGGAAAAAAGTTTTGTTTCATATTTATCTGGTTTTCAAACAAAACATGTACTGACTTCTTAAATTATGTGACTGGAAATGTCTTTGGTTCTTCATTTAGCTAATGATAGAGCTGTTTGTGAGCTGTTACTGAGTCAGGGAAAGGTTTTGGTTTTTTGTTTTTTTTTTTTTTTCCAATGAAGAAGAGTTAAAAGGGCTTTTTTTTTTGCCTCATTTCAGGATAATGTCATCTTATTCTTAAGAGGCTGCAAAGAGCTGGGTCTTAAAGAATCTCAGCTTTTTGATCCTGGTGATCTGCAGGACACATCAAACAGAGTAACCATCAAGTAAGTACAACAGCAGTTTGCGATTATCATGTTACAACCTCACATGCATGTGATGCAGTAGTAAATATTTAAGGATGAGCAAAAAGTCTATAGAATTGTCATTTGTATAGAGCAAATAGGAAGCTGAGGTTTGGGAAACCTTCAGCGCTGGGAAGAATACATTGTTCCCTTCAACAGGCTTTCTCTAAGGGCTGTTATTTTTCCCAGAGAGGTCAACCACAGCTCTTTTAAAATACTGTTTTAGTTATGCAATGAGATTCTGTGGGACTTAGGGGTTTTCCTGAGTCTAAATTGATGGCATTCTTTTTTGTCTGTCCAACTAATGAACTGTATAGGCTGGGGGAAAAAAATCACAGCTCTGTTATTTCAGATTAAACTGTTTTGAAGATGCATTGTAGGACATTTATAGGCGTCTCAGACTCTACAAGGTGCAGACATGAGTACGGTCTGTTTATTTTCTAACAAGAACTATAGGTTGGGCCATGATATTTGGGCTGAGGATGTCTGTGTGAACTGTGTGGACTGGAAATGCCACAGTTTAGAGACTTTTTCACCAAAGCCACACACCTACTACCACACAAATTACCACAGGCATATTAAGAGGTTCTCCTTCCTAATAACTAATTCATGGTTTTGGGGGAGTGAAGTGATTTTTTTAAAAATCTCCTTTTAATCAACAGCTTTTTAGCCATGGTATGTGCACATCCCTCACTGCAAGGACTACTAGGTGCTTAAACTCCAATGCTTGTATTTTCAGCATTTCACCACACAAAGTGATTTAAAATATAGATGTGAAACTGGCACAGAAAAAAATTACTGACTTGCCTAAGGTCACACAGAGCAGGCTTGAATCAAAGTCCATATAGTCATAGATTGAGGTCTTAAATAGGAACTGTTGTCCCTTTCAGGGAACACTTTGTCATCGTGGACTAGAGGAACAGAAGCAGTCAAACTCTATTTTTCTCTTGTTTATATTAATGGCAAACAAGCTCCGCACCCCCCAAAAGCAAGAGCACTCCACACTTTAATAAAATTAACAAAATTTGTAGTTGGTGTTATTTAGAAGTTTTCCGGAAATTTTGGGGTCTATCGTGTAATATTAAAAGTTATTGCTCTACAGACAAGCAAATACTGCTGAGTTGATTGAATGGCCTTGTTTCATTTGGCCAAAAAGATCCCTAATGAAATCCTGGTCAGACATATCCATTTTAGAAAAGTATATGGAAACAATTTACTAAATTTCAGCGGCATTCTATTTTTTTTCCCTTCTGGCAGTGGAAGCTGGGCAAGTTTTCATGGTGTTCAAGCACTGTCTGGGAAAATTCAAAGGTTCTGAAAATTGAATTGGCCACTTCCCTTGTTTTAAGGAACAGTCTCCCACTTTTTGCTCCCTTCCAAGTTTCTGGCTGTAATGTGAGGTTCTTCTCACCTGTACATACTAGTAAGAGTGGGCTATGTAACGTATTTCTTCTAAATCTGGTAATACTGCAATGAAAGAGGTTCTTCACGATATACTGTAAAATCATGACAGTGAGTGGCTGGAGAGAGTTGCAAAACAATCCCTAATCTCCATATAAAACCAGAGAGAAAGGGTCTTTCTGATAAGAAGCTTGATCTTTTGGGGTTGAGGGTGGTGCAGTACCTTGGAGGAGGCAGGTTGAGAGGCTGGGACTAGCATGGAGCTCCAAGGAGAGCTGTCCAGCACGTAAGCAAGTTAAACCAGGAGTAATAAACTCTGCGGAGCTGGCTTGGCCCTCCGCTGAATGTGATGCTAGGTAGATGTGAAGTGTCTCACTGGCATGGATTTTTCTCCCCATCAACTCTTCAGAGAAAGCAGCTGTGGAAATGAGCCAAATGTTTTCGTAGCACCGTCCAAGTTCACGCTGAGTAACTGAGTTGAGGTGTACAAGCCAAGTCCATGACTGTTGTAGAGAAATATGTTCAAGACTGTCTTCTGCTAGCTAGTTCCCAAAGCATGAAGGTGATTTTTTTTCTTTTTTCCCCCTCTTAGAAGACTTTTGGGTTACTTTTTAAACATGGTAAAAATAGTATTTGTTCTGTAGTAAAGGATGAATATGACATTATTGCACATGATTAAGATAATGACATTTTAAACCATTTTTTTCATATAGATGTTAATTGAAGTATGCATTAGGTCTATTTTTTTTGGAACATTCAGCTTATAAAAGTTATGAGCTAATGCTGTAAAGAATTTCTTCTTGAGTTGTTAAACAAGACTCTTTTCCACTGCTATTTTATTAAGAAAAAAAAATAGGACTGTTTTATTTTTCTTAGTATGTGGGTATTGGTGGATAAAATTTTGGCTTAAAAAAGATGTTAAAAAAGATGTTATCAAAAATACTTCAGTTTAGTATTGCCTATATTTAGGCTTTTGTTGTTCTCACAGATTTAAGCACATTTATTTCTGTTTTTATCAGGTAACCTTTAATGCTGGAGTGGACTTTCTGTTACAGTAGAAGGCAATTCTGTTATAAATAATCAGGAGACAATCTGTACTAAATCTGTAGTGCTCTTATTTATTTTTCAGCACCTAAATGTGATACACATTTCCTCCATTTTTTTTTTATTGGTTTCTTTGCTGAATTTTGAAATGTTGTTTATGTTTGTGCAAACTTTGTGCTTTGTTGTTTCTAACATAAAACTTCCACCCTTTGAACATTGGTAAAAAACTAAATTGAGAAGGATGCCAAAGTCTGAGTGCTCAAATATTCATTTAAAAAAAAAATGTTTTCCACAGCAGGTTCTGTTGCAAGTGGTAGGATCTTTGTTGCTTCACCTGTCTACTTTGGTCTTTGCGATGCTTGTTTCCACAGAAGCACCTGCTCCATTTCCTTAATGTTTGGTGATGATTTCCTCGGTCTCCTATGCATGTTCAGTTGCTTCCAGCATCTGTATGGGTTGCATGATTTATCACAGAGCAGAATCTGACTGTTGGATTACTGCAGAACACATTTTAGCAGTGAGGACTGTGGTCTTCTTTTTTGAAGAAATCAGCAACACTGTTTAAAGGAAATATTTTTGGCAGTGTCCTACTTTACTGTGGGACCATTATAAACACATTTTCTTTTTGTACTTCCAGAATTCTAATTTAATGATTGAAGTAATGGTGACAAAATACTCCCACGTTATGAATAAATGAATGTGTGAACTACATCTTCTTAGCTTTCATGTGTTTCCAGCCAGCAGAAGCATTCTGCAGGCTTTTGTTAGGGAAAACGTGATCTGCTGCATACACGCTCTTGGAAAGTGTGTCTGCTTTCTGATTATTTTTTTTTCCCTCTTTTTTTTTGTGTGTGTGTGCAACCAGGAACATTGACTATAGTAGGAAGCTGAAAAATGTAAGTACATGACTTGGAGTATTTTTTGTTGTCTGGTTAATCCTGTATTTGGCCTGAGCAACAGTTATGTCAGTAAAAACTTAGTACAGATGAGTATCGCTGAAAAGTTCTTCTGAATGCAAACCTAACCAGGTTCTACTGCAAACTTCAGTAGAGCTGCTATGGCAAAGCAGCCTTACAATAGAAATACAATGGAGAATGTTTGTCTCTGCTTAATTGGATAAAGAATGTGATCTCTGTGCTGTTCATCATGGTTTTCACTGGGAATGGTCTGGCTCGCCCATGAAGCTACGCTTTTGTAGCCTTTCATGAATATATAGGCATAAAGTAAATTTGCACAAAGTATTTAAAATTAAGCAAAATGATCATTAGATCTGGATGCAAGTCTTTACTGTCAGTTTTGCTAGCTTTCTCATTGTTCTTCCAAATAAATGAGTATTTTCCCAGAAAGGCTAATTCCATTTAACTTTAATTTCTTGTTGATTTAAACTAATAGCAATGATAACGGATCCTGTAATTGTTAAGTAGAAAAGAAAATGGCTAAACTTTGCTGGTCTCAGGGTTAGTTATTATCCTGAAGCCTAGCAAGCTGTCTGTCCTTAGTGAACTGTAAACTGCTATAAATTCATTTTAGATTTGGCTCACATCCCTATAAACTGCTAGGAAATGCCAAGACCTTTTCCTAATAACTTTGCAAGCCAGTAATCATGACTGCAGGTAAAAAAATAAATAAATAACCCAAAAACATTTAAAAAACCCAAATGTGCTTATAGGCAGTATATGCTTTCCAGGTGCACGATCCTGCAACCTCGGCTGGCAGCCAGTCGGAATTGTGTGCAAATGCGACATGGGGGGGGGAGGAAGTGGATAAAGAAAGGAAGAAGAGAGAAGGTGATCAAATGCTAGCAGAAATAAATAAAAATACCACAACCTTCATCAGAGAACTGAATGGCAAAATGAATTGGACGGTTTCCTGGTTGCTAGGAATACTATATTTGCAAGTGTTTCCACTTAACTTGAGAACATGTAGTGTAAGAATTTTTTACATAAATTTGTTGAGTAGTGCTGGTTGAAGGAAAACAGCTCAGATAAAGGTTGTTTCAAGACAAAAAAAATCAGTATTGGTGAAACCACCTCCTTTCCCTCAGCACAGTAGTATCAATTTGGATGTAATTTTAAAAACAAGTGGAAAATTTCTGAACTTTATTAAAAATGTTACTCAGTTATTTCATGGCATGTGTATTATTTATAAACTAAAGGGAAATATAATCTATATTTATATATAAAATATAATATA
>VYZW01050101.1:253073-273696 GCA_013401315.1 Balaeniceps rex
ATATATAAAATATAATATATTTTACATTATGCACCACGGTTGTTTTTAAACAGGGGACCTGTATGACACATGCTGTATCCTTTTTTGGCAGGGCCTCAGCTGGAGTGCTGTGTGTGATTTTGGACATCACACTTAAATGAAAAATGGGGATGTTAGGGAAAGTTGATGAGAAAAGGCTAATCAGAAGTCTAGCATATGTGACTGAGGAGGAAACACTGAAGGAATGTGGGTGCATGTTTTAGGGAAGAAGAGTCTGACAGAGATGTCTGTCCCCAACGCGCCCTTGGGATTTCTCCTAGTCCTGTTTTCTTTAGTTCACTATATAGTATGAATTATGTGGCCCTGTCCCATCAAAACATAAAATACTATGTTTCAGTTTCTTTAACTCTTTTGAGACAGTTAATGGCAACTATTATTTATTATTGGTTGCACATCTTTTCCACATCAAAATATTTCCTGTTTGTTCTGCAGTTAAATACTTTGCAATGTCACGGAATATGCAGAAATAACGAGCATTAAATGAGAAAAAGCCCTAAGTTCTGAGGTGATGGTTTGGCATTTTTAACCAGTGCAAAACACTGAACTGAATTGCCTTTGACGATTGGTTTCCAGTCCAAATTGCTGCTGCACAGGTACCATTAAAGACATGGCTTTAAGTGGAGACATATGTGGGTGCAGAGAAGGACTGTTTGCTTTCCCTGCATGATATAAAAATATCAGTGGTTTTGGAGGTGTTTGATTTGACCATCCTGAGCATCTTAATTTCTCCTTTCCTAAAACAAGTGCGGCACCAGCAGTGTCAGATCAGATTTCTTTGCTACCTAAAGGAGTGAGAGGGTATATAAACATTTGCAAGAGCAATACTTGGCTTTTTTCCCGTGATAGTTTTGAAGTGACTTTTGAGTTATGGAGAGACATCAAGTGAGAACTTGAATAAAACCACTAACTCTTTCCACTTTAGTCTGATAGAAACAACCAGATGCTCATGGCTTTTGATTAATCTTGGGCTAAGCATTTCTTAAGCTAGCAGAAGCCTGGAAGTAAATGTTCCTGTGTCATCTGGTTAACTACATTAAGATGATTAAAAATGGAGCTACCTTTTCTGTCCTTGAAATAGGCAGGCACACATTTCAGATGTTTTATTTATTCCATTAGTTTTAATGGTTTTAATTAATGACCATTAATTTAATGACCATTTAATTATTAGTGCTCTTTAGGGTTTTTTTTTTCCTATTGGATTTACAAACACATATATTTATAAGCATGTCCTCCAGACAGTTTCAAATATCTTGCCTAGTTTTTCTACTCAGATTTATTTTTACTGTTTATTTTCCAGGCAGACTTGACAGTTTCATTTTTTTATAAAAATACCAGGAAGATAATGTGGCAAGTTACATATTCTGTAGGACTGTATAAATTTTCATAGTTGCCCGATGTATTTCTGTTTAACCACTGACAGACACTTCCCTTTCAATTCTGATTTATAACAAAATCTTGTGCTGCTGTGCAATTTAGAATAAATGAGAGATGCTGAAGGGAAGTGAATTTAGCTAAGTGACTGTGTAGATGGCTTCAATTAATTCTTATTAACTTCTGCAGGTATTAGTCACCATTTATTGGCTAGGGAAAGCGGCAAACAGCTGCACGTCATATAGTGGATCGACCCTGAACCTGAAGGAGTTTGAAGGTTTGCTGGCACAAATGAGAAAGGTATCTTTTTATTACGTTTTGGGAATGGAAATGTCATTCAAATTATTCCTCCCATAAATAACCTGTTTGTTGCTAAATATGAGAGAAGTAGGGGGCTGGAGTACAAACTACTTAGTAAACCCTTATCTCCTTTGAAAACGTTTCTGACTCTACCAAGCTGCGAACACAACTTTCTTTGGCGGCCAGCTTTGTACTGCTATCAGTGATGCAGCATGGTCAAACAGGGCCTTGGAATTGTCACGTGGCTCTGTCATCTTCATTTCCATAGGTCTTGGTCTGAATTATTTTCATTTATGACACAGAGTTTCAGCTAGAAGAGCTGAGACTTGAAAGTAAGGTGGCAGGACTCACAGGGGCAGAGATTTTTCTGCTTTAAAACATTCAGTCTCATGGGCAGCTCTTTTGTTTTTAAGTTGCAACATAAAGCATCAAACCAAAGTATCTAAATAAAGCTGAAGGGTAGGAGGAAAAGATTATGTTTCACCAAGGGTATAGTTAAGATGAATCTGTGTTTTGCCAAGCTCTAAATTCTGGCTGAAATCGTATTTGGTGGTTTATGACGAGCTGAGCTCTGTTGGAAGGGAAAAGTTGCGCTTTTTCTAGGGTGGTTTGGGGACTTTTGGTTGAGCGCTCCAGCATGCCCTGAACCTCGACATGAGACACTTAACCTCAGTAATGGTTAGCGTTGATATCCAAGCATGCATTTACTGGGGATAGAAGGGGCAAGGAGCAGGCATGTAAGAAGATGGCAGGACCTGGTGCTAGCACTGCATGTGTTGGACATACTGCTCATGAAAGGCCATGCAGATATGTTCCCCAGCCCACAGAGCGCTTCATGCCTGCTACTCCCTCCCCATCTGATGTAACGGCCAAGTCACCACAGGCAGTAGGGTTTGGGAACCATGGAAGACTCTGCTCTTTACTCTTGAGCTCCGTGCTACTGCATCTGCACCAGCTGCAGCTCTTCATTCTGGGATCTCAGAGGGCCAGCACCAGATTGCCACTGGAGAGGAAAAAATACTTGGCTGACTGATAGTGGTTCCTACACCCTAGTGTGACCAGAGAACCTTAACTAGATGGGTAAGATCCCTGCTCGTGAGCCCAGTTCCTGTGAACAAACAGGTGGAAAGAGAGAGGAAAAGAGAACATCCTGCTTCTCAGTAGAGGTTTATTTTGGTCTTCATTTGAAATGACCTGTGCTAATCACTCGGGACTTTGCCACTCATGAGTGATATGACTGAGACCAAGCAATAAAGAAATGAAGTTAATACTTGAGCTGTTTCCAAATAGAAGATGCAGGGATGGAGCAGTCCCCACTCCAAAGAGTCTGAAAGGTGAAACAAAGACGGACAAGGGAGCTAGTGCAGAAAAAATGCCAAAGTACAGGTTGTTATAATGTTAGTGCCACATGGTATCATGGTTTATTTTTTAATGTTTAATCACACAGCATGAGGGTCCTCCTTTTCCAGGTGATGTTTACCCATCAAACTAATCATCAGAGCATTTTGGAGGTCCCATCTTGAGCCCTTTTGTGGGATGAAGTAGGCTGGGGCCAAAAGGCAGCGTTCTCCAGGGAGCTGATGATCATGGGGTGCCTGGCTGGGCAGTGCAGAGCACTGCAGGTCGAGGACAAAAGCAAGAGGCTAGGACTTGATTCATTGCAGATGTTGGAGCTGGGAGCAGAGTAGAGCTCATAAAAGCTGAAAGCTATGTATTCCTTTAATGTAAAACCAGAGCACTTTGCAGTCCTGAAAAGTCTTGTTTAGGTGGTACTGTTACGAGAGCCGCTGGCGTCTTATGTTAAGGTCACCTCCCTACTCCTGTACCCCTGCAGTATTTCCCACTGGTAATTGTGGGCTTGTCTGTTACTGAATTTGAAGAGGATTTGGTTGTAAAATAGAACATGTTAATCATGCTGTGCAACACTCTGATGTTCTTCATAGCTGAACTTGAGTGATGAAAAGACACTTTATCACATTCTCTACTGGCATTTTTTCCACTGGATTTAATAATTAAATCGATCATAAATTCAGTCTGGTTTAGCTTTTTTGTTATAAATCCTCTCTGTCCTCCTTTTTTAATAAGCAAATCAAAAGACAGCTCAGATGTAAGTTGTCTTGGACTCATCTTTTTCTACTTCTCATACTGAAAGGGCTATTCATTTCTAATTTTATTCATGCTACTCTGTTTTTAATTTCATTAACTATTTGGATATGCATTCTTCTTTACTAGAAATTCCCATTGACAAAACGTCCATGGCTTTTTGATTATATTTAGTGGGTGGAACTTCCTGGAGAAATGCATCTTATATTTGGCAATCACGCTTTTACTACCACTCGGTGACATACTGTGTTTTTAATTAGATAATACAAAAGACTAATGTGCTGTTGTGTGTTGTGTTACAGTGTTATCAGTCCTGCAGATTACCACTTTCTTTTTCCCATTGATAACATTTGGGAAATGACGTTTGCTCAAAGCAGGACAAGTACCCATCTGTGTGAGACGGCGTTGGGCTGGGAGAATAGCTTTGCCAAGGGCAAGGTTGTAAAGAACATGTTTACAGAAGTCTAGGATCCCATCCTGGTGCCTGCCTCCTAATTCCTGGTGAGCGGCATGCAAAACTAACATCAACAGGCCTTTGAAAGTAGGGTCTGCAAAACTCATTAGTTCACAATTGGACTGTTTTCAAACTCTGGGAGATAGTGAATGCAGGATAGGGCTTTTTGCCTGTGTTTAAGTCCCTGTAGCTGCTGAGCAGTTCTGTGTCATTCAAATACAGTAATTTAGGAAAATGGCAGTGTGCCTGAGGATTGAGAATAGCTGATTGGTATGAAGGGATGAGGGGATTTAGGGAATTTGGAATTTTAGAAAGATCTTTGGATCGTGTCACAAATGGGATTTTGATAGGATTTTTAGATTTGTTTTTGGATGTGTGTAACTCATGCAGATTTCAAGGAGACATCTTTGTTGTCTAGTGTTTCTATCAGTATTTTAGTTCACTAAGCAGGACTGGGGAAGGAAATTACATAGGATCCAATTACTACTTTCATTAGATTAATTTTATTCGTTTTTCAAAAATACTTTCACTTCAGTTTGCAATGACTTATTGACATTACCACAGTTTAGCTTGGCCTTAGGGGACCTTTGCCACTGCCCTTAATGTGGTATTTTGGCAGCGTAATAGTGAGTGGCACTAATTAAGCCTTCTTCCTGAAAAGCCTGCAGGACGTCGGGTCTGATCTCTCCATCTCGCTTTGAGCCTCCCTCTTTTCCAGCACGGAAGCTTTGGTCTGTTACTGCAGCTCTCTCCTCCCTCCATCACTTCTACAGCAAACCCACTTTCTTGTGGAGGTGGCCCGCCGTAGTGTACTGTGATGTTCTTGATTGATCTTCACACTGGTGATACTAGTAACGGGTAAAAGCTTAGCAGTCAAGGGCAGTGGGAGCTGTGCTCAACATAGCCATTGTGCTCCAGCTAGTGGTAAGCAGGGGGTGCTTCTTAATTAGGAATTAATATTCAAATGCTTCTGGGAAAAAAAAAGAAAAAGTAAAAAAATCACATTCCAGCCTCGTTGGGTCACAAAACGTCAGTCTGATAATGGCACCCACATCTCTGACTTTACTTACTGTCGGGGGAGAAAAAACCAGATTTATCTTTGCATAAAAGTAGTTATTTTTGTTTTTTCTCAGCCTGTGCAATTGTAATTAATGTTAAGACGCTCTCTAAAACAAGGGATTTATTATAATGCAAGGGTGAGGATGGCTTCTATTGACCTTTTCCTCTGCTGGAGTTTCAGTGTTTTAGTATGTGCTGCTTGCACTGGAAAGAATTTATAATCACAGGGCTGTCAAAGACAACCATTGTTCTCCCGGCTCTGAACATGTGGGTCAGCTACAAGTGCTTTCATATCCCCCAGAGCCAGGAGCTGGCAAAGAGTAAAGAGCACAACTGAATTCTTCTGAGGCATCAGGAAAAGCATTTTGCATATTTTTCATTGCTGATTGCTTCAGAAAGACATCCCTCTTTCATAACAGGAATTTCTCTTCAAGGTAGAGGGAGGCTGGGGCACACTGCTTCATTATTTTGCCGAGCTGAAGCAGCAACAACAAATGCTGTCTGCTGGTGTCCTGGCCAGATACAATAGATGGGCAAGGGGAGGGGGGGATCTTTTGGAAAGCAGCAGACTTAAACCTGATGCAGGCACGATGTTAAAATTGTAGTGCCTTTGCCTGTGCTATGGACTATGGACGACAAGTCAAGTTTCAGGTTACTTTCAGTTTTGATCTGCTTATAACTTGCCTATTGCAACTTTTTCTCAGTTCATTGTGCTAGTCTAATGAGCGGGGTTTCCTCTTAATCAGCATAAAATTGGGGTTTCTTGCAAGCTTGCACTTTTGTTTTGAAGGGGAGAAGGGGTAGAAAACAAGGAAACCCTTTTTTGGGGAGGAGATTTTTAGTATTTGGGAAGATGCTTTGTTGTCTGATGTGTAATGGATCTCACGGGTATGTCAGCGGCTTCTTTATGAAGAGGTACTTGCTGTACTTCCATGTAGGAAACAGAAGATATTGAGAGCCCGAAGCGCAGCATTCGTGACAGCGGCTATATAGACTGCTGGGACTCTGAACGCAGCGATTCCCTCTCCCCACCTCGCCACGGCAGAGATGATTCCTTTGACAGTCTGGACTCCTTTGGCTCCCGCTCGCAGCAAACACCATCTCCAGATGTAGTGCTCAGAGGTAGCAGCGATGGTAAGTACCGGCCACAGTGCGGCACATGCATAACATTGTGACATGTAACATTTCTGGAGCAAATGTGCCATTTGGAAGCTGGACACAGCCTCTGAATTGTGCTAATCCGGTGGGAGAACTTCTCTGTGAATGCTGATTTGTGCTCCCTGAGGTTTAGATGACTTTGCCAACAACTTACTTGAAGTCTGTCTCAGTTAGGATAGTGTAGCGTTGGAAAATGAGTTACATCATTGCAGTGTAATTTTATGATGGGAAGAGTGCTTTTCTGGGTTATGGTGTAAGAGGATGTTGTGCAGACTCATTTTAAGTTATAAACTAGGCTGGAGCAAGAAATAAAAGCTCAGGAACGAGGGAAATACTGAGGTGAATAAAATGTTTGCCTAAGTAAACCCAGGGCAGATAAATGACATAGAAATATCTCGGAAATGTCTGATACTTGACAGAGTTTTGCAGTCTGTTGCACAACATTTTACCAAATGCCATATTTGCTTTCATGGTATTTAGAAAATTGGGTAAATTAATAGCTCCGGCATCAGAGCTGTGACCATCTTTGTACACCTTTGAGTGAGGGCGTGCAGCTCTAGCCTTACAGAAGGGGTGCTGCTTCTCTGGCTTTCTTGTCTGATTCCCAGAGGCTTCCAGAGGCTTGTGTTGTGGTTTAGCCCCAGTCGGCAGCCAAGCACCACGCAGCCGCTCGCTCACCCTCCCCCCCAGTGGCATGGGGGAGAGAATTGGAAGAGCAAAATTAAGAAAACTCATGGGTTGAGATAAGAATAGTTCAATAATTGAAATTAAAATAATAATAATAAATGTAATGAAAAGGAAAGAGAGAGAAGCAAAACCCAGGAAAAACGCATGATGCAACCGCTCACCACCCGCCAACCAATGCCCAGCCAGTCCCTGAGCAGCGATCACTGTCCCCCGGCCAAATCCCCCCAGTTCATATACTGAGCATGACGTCATATGGTATGGAATAGCCCTTTGGTCAGTTTGGATCAACTATCTTGGCTGTGCCCCCTCCCAGCTTCTTGTGCACCTGGCAGAGCATGGGAAGCTGAAATGTCCTTGACTAGGGTAAGCACTACTTAGCAACAACTAAAACATCAGTGTGTTATCAGCATTCTTCTCATACTAAATCCAAAACACAGCACTATACCAGCTACTAGGAAGAAAATTAACTCCATCCCAGCTGAAACCAGGACAGCTTGTGAACACAACATGCTCGATGAGGAAGGATTTGCTAGGGGTAGGTGTGGAGCATGCGTTTAGGTTACCTGTCGTGAGCAGGATTCTGTTTCAGAACAAAAAGATGCTTGATTGAGGCTCCCTCTGCACGGTTACATTCCCGATGAATGGATGAATCAGTCAAACTTCATCATCAGGTGAAGTTATGTTCCACACAGGAATCGCTTCTCCTTAGTAATGTTATTTATTTAATTAAAAAAGGAAGGGCAGAAAGACTTTTTGGTAGGAACCAGATGTTCATACTGCTTTTGGCAGTGTGAAAGAAACTGGTGCTAATCATAACCGGACACATTAGAGATTTCCTGAGGTGATGGGGAACTTCTTAAAACTGAAAAGCTGGCAGGGAGAGCTGGTATCACAGCTGAATTGTGAAAGTGCTGTGGGGAAAGCAAGGCTAAGATCTGCTCTGCTGTTTTGAGTGGCCTGTGATATTGGGGCTGTTGCTGGTTGACCATCCAGAACCAGCTACTGGGGCTGATTCCCTGAAGCAGCCTCATGCCCCCTTAGACACTGAACAGAGCACAGTCTGCACATTACAAAACATTTTTCTGCCTTCCCAAATGAGACAAAAGTGTGGTGTTGGCAAATAGGAACACCTCACATGTTCTAATCAAGAAGTGCTGCTCCATCCTGGGTGCTCAAGGAGTGTCCAATGTCCCTGCCTACTTGGAGCTGGTGAGCAGCCAGTTGCATATGTCCTGTAGCTGCTTCCTATCCACTTCTGCTGTATTAGCAGATTTTAGTAAGGTTTTGTGGTTTGCCACAGCTAAGACGTACTATCTTGTCACATTCTTGAGTCCGTAACAAACACAAAATAAGATGCACGCATACAAAACTTGTTCTTAAAAATTAGTCTTTAACAATACCCAGACCCAGGGTGCATGCAGATGCTGTGTGCACATGTATGACTTGTCCAGCCAGCCCTTTCTAATATGTCCCATTTTCCCTGCTTGCTGCTGCCATAATTTCACAGCTGTCTCCTCCAAGAGTCGCAGGTGAGGTGTAGCTTGGCTGACCTCTTTTCTGTTGAACCTCTTCCTGTGGCCCCAGCAGGCCAGTGTTTCAGTCAGCTGCATGTAGTTTTTGATAGAAATAATGTATATGCAAAGCTGGATGGAGGAAAAGGTTCTGCTTGCATTACTTCTCTCTCCATTCAGATAGGAGCTTTATAAACCCAATAATATGGTAGTGAAATAAAACTATGATTTATTCCACTCCTAGAAAAAAAATTAATGAATGGAGATCATTTAAGTGATCCTAAGGTGATGATTAGTTTAGGTGGAAGCAATAAGTAATACTACCTTTACGAATGCCGTCTCTGATTAACTCCACTGTTTAGGAACTGCTCTGGTGTCCTATGCGGACCCTGTCCCTTGGCAAAAAGCAAACAAAACCAGTGGTAGAGCAGAACAGTTTGTTCAAAATATGGTAGAATTGCAGACTGACCTGCCCGTAATGTTGCTAACGTACTGAGGAATGGATAAAATCCTCTGCTTGTCCAGCAGTTGTGCATGGATCCTTGTACGAAGGATCTGTGCGTGTCTGTGGTGTCTAACTGCTTGTTACGGGTTGTGGAAACTGGCTGCTGCTGCTTCTTCTACTTGGAAACACAGAACAAAGTTAAGGTTATAAATGTAGAGCATGGCTACATCTTCCATTCGGTGCTTTGCCTTCAAGTCCTTTTTTTGCAAATTTGAGCTGAAAATAATTTTACGAGTAAAATATGAATAATTAAAGAAGCTGTTTGTCTTTGAAGTACTCAACTTGGGGACGCTGGTAGGCACATCAGTAATGAGGGAGAGGAATTGGTTCTAAATCCTCTGCTGCTGTGGTTTTCTATTCCAGCATTTCTGTCTGCCGGTTCAAGACTGTTTTTCATGTGATACAAAAATAAGCACCAGAACAAAGTCAAGAGCAAACAGAATAGCAAATAACAGTAAGGGATATTTTCATTTTCTTTTAGCTCCTCTGTGGCCCTGCTCAGTCTAATGATATTACAGCTCCTCAAACCTCAGCTGTCCTCAGGCACCTATGATTCTGTGGTTGTGTCTCCACTTTTTGTTTAGGCATAGACTCAGGTTACCAATCATGGTGCTAGTTATCATATGCTCTTAACCAAAATTGTTCAAGCACAAGATTACTGGCAAAAAGTCCATTGTGATTTTTGTCTAACTAGCTCATTTCCATTGTGTCTTGTCTTTTCTTACTGTTCCCTCTCACTCTTCTTCTTCTCTCTCCAAGCAAACATTGAATAACTCAATCTGCTGCAAAAGCTCTTTGCAAGTAACATTCCTAGCATATTTAGACCTCTTTTCCTTCCCCCACTTTGAATTATACACAAGCTACTTGTCATTTTTATGACTTCATTGTTTTCAGTTGTTCATTAGGTAGCTCAGTGAATTAGCTAGTAATTTGCTAGTGTGGTGAATTAGCAAGAGGACACAACCTGGGTGGCTTCCCGTCACCCCAAAGAGGGGAACAGCTATTGCATATGCAAGTGTTGCAAAGGGGCCAAGGGCCAGAGACATCCAACACTCCAAAGCTGGGAGAAGGCTTGAATGCTGGTGGGAGAAATGGCTGAATATGCTCCATTTCACTCATCAAACCAGGGCCTGTGGTGAAGTTACGCTGCTGGGAGAGAACTATTTACATAGCTTCTTTGTGAATTACTTAAAAAAGCTCATGATGGTGCAGGGAATCTAGTGAATGTCTATGAAGTGGCTTTCAAAATGGCTATGAGGGCAGTTCCACTGCAAATGCTCTTCAAGGTATTTGTCCTACCATTTGGGAGTTTTGTTGTCAAGTTAGTAAGGTCTTGTCTAAGTTTCTGTGTTTTAAATGGGTTGTAAATATCAGGAAGCTTATTTCATTTGAACAAAATAAAGTAGTCACTCGGTTCTGTTGATCTCCCATCTTATTCTCTGTAACTCTCGATTTTTCTCTCTCACCTTATTTCTTTTCTTTGCCAGCAAGTATTCTTCAGTCTTTGCTGTACTGATCTAACCTCTAAATCCTGAGATCCTTTCCCTCTCTCCTGGCACCTTCCCATCTGAGGATCAAGTCTCTGTGTCTATTTTGCAGTGTGCTAGACTGATTGACCAGGCAAAGATGAATCTGGAGAGAGACCATCTGAGTCTTCTGGTTTATAGCAGCTGGTGCTTATTCTCAGATTTTGATCAAAGCTGATGCTATGTGCTTTCAAATTGCCATTAGAATTTGAAGAATTAGAAGATTCCTGCCATTCTGTAAATATAGTGCATGCAGCCCTTCTTTGCTTGAGCTTGTGCTATGCACATATAAGTCTAGATTCAAGAGAGTGAATCAGGTCAAATGTACCCATATGTGCAACTAGGAGACATTTGGGCTTTAGTCAGGTAAGCTTCTGTAGCTGCCCTGTGAGATTGACAAGTCTGGCTTAATCTGACCCTGAGTTTTTTGATGTGACCTGTGGCTGAAGATGAGTTTTTCAGGGACAGAAAATAAGGGTTTATGGAAAAAAATGTTTACTGACTATGTAGATATTATGGCTACTACCTTCAGTGACTGATTTTAAAATACAAATACAGGTAAAAGTGGCCTCACTTTTTGGTGCTCACATGCTAAATGTAATTTTTTGGTGGTGTCTTCTCTGATTTATGATTTAAAAAAAAAAAACAAAAACAACAAAACACAAAACCCAAAACCTGGATGAAAGTGAAAAAAGCAGGTATTTTTTTCTCCTTCCTCACTAGGGAGAGGAAGTGACTCGGAAACTGACCTGCCACACAGAAAGATGCCAGATGTAAAAAAAGATGATATGTTGGCAAGGCGGACCTCACACGGTGAACCTAAATCAGCTGTGCCTTTTAACCAGTACCTCCCTAACAAGAGTAATCAAACTTTCTATGTACCCGCTCCACTTCGGAAAAAGAAAGCTGAACGAGAAGAGTACCGAAAGAGCTGGAGCACAGCAACTTCACCGCTAGGAGACAGACCTTTCAGGTAAGACTGGCCTGTCCAACTTCTCCCTTCCTCAGTGATGATGCTTTAACACTTGCCTAGTTTTCGTTCTTTTCATAAGATGTATGAAGCGCCTTCTGCTGTAGTAAATCTCTTGCTGAGATGGTACTGATAAATTGTTTGTAGCAATTGGTGAAGGTGGTAGAAAAGCAATGAGTGGAAAATCATTGTCTTGATGTCATTATTTACCATACAATGCAATGTATAGCTTGTGTTTGACAAGATGTTGGTTAATATAAGTACCATGGATGTTGACTCAAACCCAAGGCTGGACAAAAATGTTCTGGATGATCTGTCTCAGTTCTCAAGACAGTTACTCACTGATAAATGATACTTATAAGTAACGTTTGATGTATTCAATCTAAATAGGTAATATTTTTGCTATGTTTTTATAAAATCAATTTATTTGTATGTTGTATTCTATACACCGGTAGAGTTTATATAGCTGTGACTATGTGTTTCTGCATGCTGGTTGTGTCAACTGATACTTCACTTTTGATTTGGCCTAAGAAGCAACTTCTATTAAAGAGCATAATTATCTTCCCGGATCATTCATCAGAATATCCTTTGGCGTCTTGATATCAAGAAAATGTGCTTATAATAAATAAGTGTATATGTTTCAGGCACAGCATACATTAAACTACCTTGTATAATTCAATAGCAAACCCCACCCTGAAACCATAGAAGAAGAACAGAATGAAACATCAGGACTGTGTGAAAAGGAGAAGGTGGGCTCCATGGCTCCTGAGGCAAGCTCCCTTAAAAATCAAGTAGGTTTGAATCAAAATGAAGGAAACTCCATAGACCAGTCTCCTTCGGGTAGTGCAAAAGAACCATCAGCACCCAAGGGGAAAGATGCAGAAGAGATCAGAAAGTTAAGACGACTCGAACAAGCTGGGATTAAGGTCATGTCAGCAACCCAGCGCTATGGCAGGTTAGCCCAACAGTGTGGGAAATTGTGCACGCTTCACATTTTTAGGATTGGCTGAAGTGTGGGTTTCCTCAGTCCGCTGTGATTTCACTTCTCCTAACAAAAATCCCGTCTGCTAAGCACTCACAATTGCTAGTGAAGGTCTTGGTCTGAAAAGGCTTGTGATGTGGCAGCTGTGGATTGCAGAGTTGTATGATGCTAACTGCATTTGTGTTGAGAAATTATATCGTCTTACAGCGTAATGTAAACAGACTCCAAGAAAACTACTACACAGACTACTTGTCACCTTCACCTAATGCTTTCTTGCGTTCAATAAAAAATACATAAAACTGTACATTAAAAATGCCTTGTTTAGGCAAAAGCTTCAGAAACTTACTTTACTTGTTGCTGATGGGATGGCTTAGTTTACTGAACCACGCTTTTTAGGTGGTTAATATTTTTAGCTGTGTTAATAAATGATGCATTTATTTTTAATGGCAGGAACTATAAAAGTACAGTGCTTGTTAACACATGTAGCAGTTAAAGCATGGAGGCATAGTTCAGCAATTATAATTTGACTGACTTTGGCATGGAGTATCAGTAGTTACTCACTTATTACCTGTGTTATTTATTTTTGGATGTTGTTCAATTTGGTTATTTCCTGTTCTTTAACTCAAGAGCTGAATGATGGCTAGGCTCACTGCCCACGCCTTTCCATCATCTGATACCAGATCCTCATGAAAAATCTCTCTTTCTCATGGGGATGGCCCACAAAGCAGAGTTTTAACCAACATGTCAGAAAACTAGGCTCTTATAAATGATCAAAATGGTTTGGCTAAAAGGTAAGTGTCCAAATGTCCTCCAGTCTAAAACATTTTATTTTGGACTGTGGGGTGAAATACTGACAGTGAGTAGTTTAGCAGACGCTGGTCTACAGTCTAGGCTTTGAAGTGTAGTAGTAAAAAGTACAGCCTGTTTCTAGGTACAGTGAACCTTGTCTGCGGCCATATACAGATGTGCCATATACAGTTAAAACAGTCACAGTGTATACGCTGTCATATGTCCTCTTCTCAGGTTTGCTTCACTGTTGTCAAGCTGTAACAAGCCAGTGTTTGTGTGTGGTTGTGGGGTACTACTTTAACAAAGCCAAATACTAACGAAGAGGAACTATCAGTCAGAAATTTGTCCTTCAGGCTGAGTTAGTGTGCTAGTTGATCAGGAATCCGTAAACAGTAGGATACTAGCATAATCCTGTTCTGAGTCCGAGGCTGTAGCATTAATGTTAGTAATGTAGTAATATGTAGTAAAACGTAGTAATAGCTTGTGTTTAGCAGTGCTGTGCACAACAAATAGCACTGTTTGCATTTGGAGGATGCTCACTGTGTTATCTGAGAGTCCCTTTTCCAGCCCTGTGCTTGATCTCCAGGAAAGAAGCACATGTGAATCAAATGTGTGGTATGAAATTGGGTCTTCTCTTTCCTTGGACAGCCTGTTGTCCTGACAGGGCTGAAGGAGAAGGGAACAGAAATAACAAGCCATTTTCCCCCCTTGCTCTCAGCAGAAGCAACTCCTGGAATTTGGCAGCTGGAAGAAGGAGGTGCTGCTGGTTTTCTGCCCCAGCTGAGGGTCAAAGAGCAGAGCTTTGTAGCCCAAGCTTCACCATAGTGAAGTAGGAGCCTGTTCCTGGGGATTGTAGGAAGACATAGCAGAAACGGCACTGGGGTCAGAGGTCTGTTAAGAAAAAATATTTGTATGTTTAAGTGGAAGAATAGTGGAGAAGGGAAGAGTTCAGTAGTGACGCTTTAGGATACAGGGGGAGCATTTGATCATCTCTTTTGGTGTCTCATTCTCATTCCCTGTTCTTTGAACCTCTCAAATTTCTCTCTCTTCTTGGCATCAAATTCAAATTTCTGTGCACTAATGGCACCGAGCAATTCTCAATCCCTCTTGTTTCTGTATCCTGATCTTTTTTTTTTTCTTTCGCTCCTCTTACTGCCTCATCTTCCTATGATGCCAGCCTCTCTTTTTTCTGCCTGAGATTGTCAGTTGTCTTCCACTTGCTCTAAGTTGTTTACAGGCTGTTTCCTCTCAACATTTTGACCTCTGGAGGACACCCACTGTGACTTTGAGTTCTACAAGGCATCTAATTGTTCCTAAAGCTGAAACTCAGTTGGGGACCTTTCTGGGTCCAGCACAGGAAGGATTTGAACTTGTATGCAAATGCGTTTTTTGCTTGGAATCCAAGTACTTATCTCCATTGCTGTAACATGTTCTAGGAAAGGACTCCACTGAACTAGATGCTATACAAATGCATGCCAAAAAGCATTCCCCCTTCCCAAAGGAGTATATTGTCTCTTTATAGCACGTTGTTGTATTGATATGTGATCCTCCTTGCTTGCTTGTTGTCTGCATCTGTCTCTTATTTATACTACTGTATCTGAAAGATAAGGATCAGATTCATGGAGACTCCCTAAAAAGAGAAGGAGAATTAAGTCTGTTCTAATAAGTGATGGAGAGGGGGAGGGTAAGAGAGAAATGTGAGCAAATGAAGAATTCTTGGCATGTTCATTGCGAAAGGGACATGGACTCTTATCTTGACAGTGCGTAAGTATGCAAAACCCTTTCATTGTTCTGAAGTGCAATAGAAGGATCCGCAAACCTGTACAAGACCCTGCTTCAGCGAGTGCAAACATCTGTGGTCTGACACTTTGGAAGCACATGCTATACCAGCATGGCCCCATGTTTTGTTTCTGCAAGGGCTGGGGCTGGGTATGCAAGAGCAATTTGCAAATCTGCAGAGAATTCTGATCCGTTGCAAGTTTCAAATCTACAGTCTTCGCTACCTCTGTGGTGAATTGACCTTAAAAGGTACTTTTGAGACCTCACAAACTGATTCAGGAGACACCCAAATGTCACAGCGAATCTCTGCTTCCATTAAAAACAAAATGTAAATGAATGGAAAATATTCTTAATCTAGAAACTGATTCCTGAAGTACAGTTATTAAAAGCTGTAAGTTCTTCAGTTATTCATTACAATGATCATAGTTATTCTTTCGAATATTATAACTCCATGTGTTTTTGTTGCCAAAAACACCCTTCTCAGAAATGCTACATTTGGTGCTCTCAAGCTTCAGTAGCATTGGCAGACGTGAGACTGAAAAATCCAGTAGTCTTTACTGAATAAACATTTCATTATACGTAGCTCTTAAAAACTAAAAGCATAAAACAATACCCCCAACCTAACCAGCTGAATAAATACTCATCTTACTGATTTTCATTTAAGAAGTAAATATAAAGAAGATTTAATGGAGTATTATGTGATTTTATACATGCCCTTTATGTCCAGGGTTCTGAAAATTATTTCCAAATTACTAAACTTCAAAAAAGGGTAATGGTACCAGTAGTAAAGTCTGATTAAAGAATGAAGTTAATCATATGTACCCTGGCTTATTTGGGAGAACAAGTTCCAGTGGATATGATTTTTAGATAACTGTTTTCCTTTGTGCCTGAAATGTTAGGCACCATGTATCTACTTTAGATCAGTTTATTTTCTCCAAAGTTTTCAAATTCTTGTACTGGGGGAAAGAAAAGATGTCTTGGGAAATCATAAATGGAAAATCAGACTCTTTCTCTGGTGGTCATCTTGAACTTGCTGTATTGCAGGTTTAAAAAGCCAGCTGCATTTGGGCAAATTACGCTAGTGTATTGACAACCTGTGATTTAGAACTGAGTGATGTGATATGCCTGTTCAGCAGTGAAATTTGAACGTGAAGATGACCTTGTAGGCCTGTTGATTTTGCTATGTACAAGAGTCAACATCCTTAGTAAACTTCTTACCATATTATCTTAGGGAAGAAAGAGTAGAAATTGTTGTTATGAGTGGAAGCTAAGGGATAGGACGATAGTTGCTGATGGAGGGGTTAGAAACATGGAGCACTGCAAAGCATACAGCAGCTCTGAGCCGTCTGTTCCAGCTGTTTCTGAAGCTGTTGCGAACAGAGATGCTCATGAGGGAGAGGGACAGCAGCTCCCTTTGGAGCGCCGTCCGCCAGTGATGTCTGTTGCCTTAAATGAAATCTTGATCCTTCAGAGAGATCTAAAGAAAAAGTTGCCTTTGGCTGATTTGAGAGCATGCTCTCCACATTGCTAACGGGGGGTCCTGTGCGTTGCAGCGTAACAAGGCGAAGGCAGGCAGTTTTGCATTGCTCCTCTGTCCTCCGAGGCCTGAGCCAGGCTGACCTGTCAGGGATGGTTTATGGCTTCCCCATTACTTTTTCTCCGGCAACTTTGTTGAACAGTACTTTAAAAGGGCAGCTGGGGCCTTAAAATAAGTGGCGTGTATAGTGGGCTTGCAGGGCTTTAAAATGTTTTAGAAAAGTAGCTAATTATAGCACTACTGTTTTCTTAAATAGAAGAGAAACTCGATGCAACCCCTGTGCTGTTTAGATTTGCTTTCTTAATGTCACTCTGTTTAATCCTTTGTGATACCCGCTTTTTCCCTTTGTGTAGCAAGGTGTGCTATATGAAGGAGGAAATGCAAGATATTTGCAGCCTACAAAGGTACTGCATGGAACAGTCTACTACTTGATATCCAACTTTCTAAAATATCAATAAATACAAATTGATTTGTAAATGGGAGAGTCGCACAGCTCTTGCCACCTGTCTTTCCAGATTGCTTAAGAGTATTGACCGTTACAAGTTAAAATAAGCTTAATCTTGCTGGTTACCAGCTGTCAAGGGTCTTTATTGTCATAATCTTCAGTAACAACAAGGCTATGTTGGCATCAGTCTCGTTTCTGACCAAGGCAGATGGCAGTGTGTTCCACCATGCCAGTATCATTGGCATACTGGTGCTATCGTTGTAGCTACTGTACATCAGCATTGGCATAGAGGGCTTATTCTGGGGCAAAGGGAAGGTTAGTTAGAGAGAGAATCAAGCGTGGATGTGTGTGAGAGGAAAAGCAGTTACGAATATTAGGGTAAGCACCCTCAGTGATTACTCAGGTCTTAAAAAATAGAGCCATTAAGAAGAAAAAGTGCCAAATATCTGGTAGTTCAGGATTCATCATCCTTGGTGACCAAGGATCAGGTATTTGCATCAAATCTCTTTCTTTCTTTGAAGTGTTCGGGAAGTTTAATACTGCCATTTACAGTACTACATTCACTGCACCTAGTATGTTAAACTAGTTCTTACTGATTCTTCTAGCTATAGCTAAAGTAAGTAAAGATCCAACACTACTGATTTTCTGTTGGAAAATGTTACCTGTATATGATAAGTTTTATTTATAACAAGGCTTTGCCCAATCTAACAGCAGCCTGGAGCATATTTGATTAACTGTGCTTGTTTTATGACCTGGAGATGAGTGCTGCCACTCCCTTCTCCTCCCCTGGTGCATCAAGAGCTTTCTTTAATTTTGCTCTGTATCAGTAAAAAGCCAACATGTGAAGACAACAGAAGCACCCCAGACATCATCCTTCGCAGGGACAACCCCTTCATGACACATTACCAAGGGAAGGATTCTGGTTCAGAAGATGAAGCAGCCAGCAGAGTTCCTGATTTAGAAAAGGATGACTTTGCCACCCGGAGAGCCAGAATGAATCAACCCAAACACATAGTTCCGTTTAACTCCTTTTTAGTTGGACCGTATACAAGTAAAGATAAAGGTAAACTGGAAGACATTAAAAAGCCATTGCAGATGGAAAAGCAGGAACATGCAAGGTGTGCATTCATGGTCTTTTTCTTTCTATTATAATGCTTAATTTCACATGGCGTATTGCTGGGTAGGACTAAAGCTGTCTTGGCTACAAAAAACTTACAGGGTAAAGTAAATGCAAATGCTTTATCATAAAGTGAACAAAAAAGAGATGTAGATTACTTACTGTAATTTTTTGTTAGAGTATTAGGACCAGGAGCTTAAACTGACTATGAGTGTAAATAACATAAAGACTAGACACTTTTGTTATCTAAGCTCATGAGACAGGTCATGCGCATGAGTAGTGGAGAATAAACAAAGAAGATACTTTTTGCATCTCAGCTCTTTTGCTGAGCATTTTCAATGCACATTTTTGGATGCATTTTTTTCATCTAATGCCATTCTTTTAATACCCTGCAGAAAACATGGACTTAGTCTTTTGTTAATGCACTGAACGTATATACCTGCTATACTGCACCAAATTGTGTTGCACATAGTCCTAATGTTTCTTGTATAGCATTGTTTTTGGAAATGGAGCATGGTTTACAAGGTTTCAGTCTAGAAAATCTCTTCTGTCTTCAGTTCAGTGATACAGACCTTTAAGAAGTTGCTGAACACACATAACTGCTAGGCACACGTCTTCTTCAGGAAACAAGTATATTTGTTTTATTTGTGCAAAGAGAAGTGATCCCAGATAAAACCACTATATACACATCACAGTGGACCTTAACTGTACTAACTGATACATTCAGAAAACTTCTCTGAATATCTAGTAGCACTTTTCAGTAATGCCAAATGTGCCTTTCAGCTGCTGGTAATTTGATTATATAAACATTTTCTAATGAGTAGTTTGGCAGGGCATCTGAAGAGCACATAACCAAATTTTAATATTCTAATGCTATTGACATGACTCTAAGATCAAAGAAATTCTCTAGTAAGTGTGCGAGCAAAACTTGAATTCACTTTGCTAATAATATGAAAATGAGATATTTGTAACTGTTTACGAGAAAGCTTATTGCAGAAATGCTGAAAATGCTGAATACAGTACTAACTTAAAGACTTTTCTTGCTTGAGCTAGGAATAGAAGTCATGTGATGAAGTGGTCTCAACAGTGCATGGGCGGGGTAGCATAGATGAGAGATTTCAGCTTCAAATGATTCCATGTTTACTTCCTAAAATTAATGTAAAGTTAATTTGATCATAAATTCACTTTTATCTTCTTGCGCTCTGAACCTCTTCTGTTGACACTGATTTATCGTTGCTCCCTCAAAATATCTTTTCTTGCTGAACTTGAATGTGCGTTAAATTAGAAGAAGACGGGTGCACATGGCATCAGCAAGGCAAACAGTGACAAGCAAAGAGAACCCACTTCTGCAAACTGAGAAGACTGAGTCAGAGGAGGAACAGCAGGTGAAAGCGCCTGATACTGAGAGAGAGCATTTGGCTAAATGCAGATCTCAAAGTACCCTTCCTCAGCTACAAGAAGATGTGATTTTTGTGAATGCCTCTATAACAAAAGCAGATCTGGAGACCTGGAAAAGATTGAAACTGTCAGGGAAGCCCAGGTACGGTTTCTGCCTGTGGACAGGCATGGTACCCTAGGAAGCATGTTTAGTATGTCACGATCCACTGTGTGTGCTTGTGGTTTTAAACTTGAAGAATGCCTTGATGACAACCAGTCCTCACCTGTTTAAATTTTCAGGAGTCATCCAAAATCTGTACAGGGATGCTATCTATCTGTCATGAAATGAAAGCGCGTCCATCGTTTAGAACTACTATAGTAGTTTCACGGTCACTCCCCTGGTGGACAGTCTTAATGTCATATTAGAAAGGTTCCTCTTGTCTCGTGGATCAGCCCGCTTTGAAGCTGGTCTAAGTTGAATAGCGCAAAGGTCCGTGTGGCACCACTAACTCAGTAGCACTTTGCTGCTGCTAACCAAGCTATCTTCAGGACTTGGGGCATTATACTTGGGGGTATTAACTGAGGATCAGCATCTCTCTGCATTAGTGTGGCTATACTGCTTTTGAGACCTGAGCTAATATATCTGCATGGCATTGTACACAAGTGCTGAGTAAATACACCAGCACTGTTTGTCACTGCAGCAGGAGTTTCAGGAGTCTAGTCATATGGTGTAGACATGCTCTTATTGTAAACCTCCGCTAAGGGAGTGGTATAAAGCAGTTACTCTAAGCTATTTCCCTATGGAGGTGGGCTGTAAAGTATGCAGGTGATTTGTAACTCCAGTAGGAAAGGATAACAACTCCTAGCCTTCCTGTTTACATGCATGCCATTTTGCAATTAAACCTGGCCATCTG